>SAYR01043044.1:38786-74195 GCA_004382745.1 Argopecten irradians irradians | reverse complement strand
CGGTTTAATTAGGGTTATGGATTAGCACCCATAGGGGTATATCTGGTTGTATCTGGTGAGGTATGATTATCTCACAAGATAGAACCAGATAGGGCTATGGAGGCGGGGGTATAGAGGTATGGAGGAGAGGAGATGGGGGTAAATCTGGTGATCAGGTGACGGTATTGATATCTCCACCAGATAGAAACCAGATAGAAGGTATTGGGAGGGGGTATAAGGGTGTGGTATGGGGTATATCTGTTGTATCTGGTTTGTATTATTGATATTCACCAAGATAAGAACCAGATAGGGGTTATGGAAGGGGTATAGAGGCTATGGAGGCGAGTATATCTGTTGTACCTGGTTTTGTAGTATTGGTAATCTCACCAGGATAGAATCAGATAGGGGTATTGTGAGAGGGTATAGCGGGTATGGCTACGGGGTATTATACTGGTTGTAATCTGGGTTGTATTATTGCGTATTCTCACCAGAAAGAACCAGGATAGCGCGTATGGGAGGGGAATATAGGGGTGATTTATGCGTTAGGGGGTTATATCTGGTTGTATCTTTGGTGAGGTACTTGATATCTCACCAGATAGAACCAGATAGGGGTATGGGAGTGGGTATAGGGATGTGTAGGGGGTATATCTGGTTGCATCTGGTGTAGTATTGGTATCTCACCAGAAAGAACCAGATAGCGGTATGGAGGGGTATATATTAGGGGGTATGGCTTTAGGGGGTATCATCATGGTTTATCTGGTGTGATATTTGGGTACCTCACCAGATTGAACCAGATAGGGGTATTGGGAGGGGTATAGAGTATGGCGAGCGTGGTATATCTGGTTGTACCTGGTGTAGTATTGGATATCTCACCAGATAGTATCAGATTAGGGGTATGTGAGGCCGGCTATTAAGGGGTGTGGTTATGGGGCGGTAATCTGGTTGTATCTGGTGTGCTATTGATATTCCTCACCAGATGAAACCAGATAGGGGATATAGAAAGATATGAGATATTTATTGTAGCATCACCTTGCCCAGTATATTGATTATGGTGAACATCAGTCATTGGAGGTCATATTTTTAAGATGACCTTCTTAGTAGACTACTTCTTCATATACTTGGTTAGACAACCAGGTCATTGCGCAAACTCTACTGCAGATATCTTTTCCCGCCTCAATGCTGAGAGTCTTTTTGAAATCTGGTAATTTACAAGTTAAGTTATTAGTAATTCTTTATCAATTGTAATCATACCACTATAAATCTGTTATGTTTTTATTGTTCTTGTGCTTGCTAATATTGATAAAGTGGAAAAGTAAAATCTATAACTGCATGAGAGAAAACATATTTCAAAATAATAATTTGATCGCCTAAAAAAGATATCAAGTAAAAAAAAAGACGTTAAACTACTATAAATTGATATTCACTCATGTGTAAAACTAAACATTTCAATTACTGTACTGCCTTTTTATTTTTTTTGCCAAACTCTTTTTTTTTAATTTATTCTAATTTTTTTTTTTTAAATAAATGAAAAAGTTGTAATGACCTGATTATTTGTGGGAAGTGATATTACTTTCGCGGCATCACAATGTGTGCTCCTGGACAGCCCTTTTCTTAGACTCATTGATCTTTTTTTTGTTAGTTGCAAGGCTATACCCTGTATGCTTCAGTATTTTCATCTTCTGTCGTTGCTAATGTTTAAGATTTTATGATAATGAAAAGGCTATCAAATTTGGGGTCACATAACATTATACAAAAACCATTTTCAGAAAAACATAATTATCTTTTCTCTTCATATCTGGGTGAGACTCTTTGCATTACAAAATTTGATAAGGGAAATGGCTACCAGTTACTAGAGTATAATGTAACTGGAAGGATATTTTGTAATGAGCAAATTAATTAGAAAAGGAAATAAAAAAAACTATGATTGACTATCAATCGATATGGTTTAGAAGCATTGAAAAATATCTATCACCATCTCCTAAATATTTTTCATCTATAACATATGATATGTAGCACTGATTTTTTTATTACAATTGCCAAATTATAGATTCCCAATTTTTCATTTATCTTTAGATTTTTTAAATGGACTTTTGCTATAAAAATCTTATGCAGAACACATGCTAACAAATTGAATACGGTAATAGAAAAATCATTCTGAGGCCTCTTACTACAATGCTAGTACCTAACAGCAATATGAATTGAAAACAGTAAAACAAAAATTCAGTTATTTATAATCCATACCGCAAGATGAATTTTGTGTTGTTGTGATGGACCTTGGTGACATTCCATTCTCCTTATCCCACTATCAGTAAAGGAGTGCCATAACCGAAGGGATACGACAAACTGTGCTGTACTTTAGAATCATCTTTGCAATCTCAACAAACATGTTCTTCTTTGGAAAGCACCTAGAACACATTTAAATGTGAATGTACAAATATATATGAAATACAAAACATGTATAATGGGCAGCCGTATAGGGGAATCATTTACTAAGACTAATATTGTGACACTTTTCATGAATTGTATTTGTATATTTTTTTATTTTATAGGAATGTGCTTCGACATTGTTACATGCAAAAAAAAAATACAAAATATGCATTTTTGATCATTGAAAATTTCATTGGGAAAAAAATACAAAATTATGCATTTAAATGCCATTATGAATAACACGTTTGGAGTGCAGCATCTCTATTTTTATACACTCATTGTACCCACATCGATACATACACATCAGGTTGGTAACATAGGAACCTACGATATTCATATTACTTGTTCATAAATTAAAGATAACGTCAATCATCCATGTTGCCACTATCTACAATACTTATTACTTACCAAGTTCAAATTCTCCAAACCTTTTGCTAGATCTTGTTACAGTATAGGACGTGCAGGTGCATTTACGAAAACTCAACGAATCACGGTTCTGACAGCATCGTCAATAATCGATACACCCATCCTATGAAATAGGATCGCAGCATTCATTCGAAAAAATACCTGCATCCATGGGTATGCTCTGATCTGACAATTTTCCTTCAAGTAGAACAATGTACAATATGTATCATAAGATTTCAGTACTACCGGTATGTATAGCTTGCTCTAAATTAAAGGTGTGTGTAAGATTTGGATTTTCCCGAAGTTATTATTAGGAAATTGAGGTGCTGCATGGCGTCATCAGAATTCTGTAGGAACCCGGTTTGAGGTTTGCTGCCTTGCCCCATAGATAACAACAAGTCTTCGGGTAGACCGGATATTGTTTACCTCTGTTGCAGTTTTTTCTAAATATTTGTTTAGCCTAGCTATACTCATTTAGAAAGTCATAAAGGTTCCAGGTATATAGATTTTTGTGGTTGTTAGTGATTCAGTTTCGTCTATGATGCCTAGTCCAGTATACTCACGTGAACATAGTTGTAAAGCGTATTCCGTTACCGTTCTTACCCACACCTGACCAGGTTCTGCAAGGAGTTTCGGGCCTTATTAAGGCATAAAATACAGATGCAAGAAACAAAGAACTCACGTGAACGTTTCTATAAGTTTTATTAATTATTTAAAACTGTAGGTGCAAGGTGACCCTACATACATATATTACACACACGTGCACGCCCGCCCTCTTCTTACCTAGGCCGCGCCTAGGGACACATACAAATAGAAAGCGGACAAGCCGCCCGCGCTTGCTTTCCCACAAGCACGCACATATACACACACGACATGACAGTGACACAGTTTAACATGGACTCACCAATTGAAAGTTCAGTACAACAAGCAACCCTCACACAGAGACTACATACAACAACATTCATGGACAAGCCCCCAGCTCAACGAAGCTACTTAGACTGCCAGGCGGTCACACGTGCCGCCATGGTATATTGACCCAGCTGGGCCCAATCACCGGCCGCCGGACAGATAGACCACACCACCCTCACTTACCATCCAATCCACACGCATCTAACGCATCGACGGAAATACACACGTACAACATGGTAGACATAGTACACAACAGACGAGTGATCCAGCGACGACAACATAATAACCATTATATTTACAGGCTTAAAACATTCCCTCCACTCCTAACTCACAATCGTTCCCACTTACAGCACACATAACACAACACTAGCTCCATCACATACTCTCGGCGCATCACAAAGTAGGCCCACATCATGCATTCCATAGCGAACTTTCCACACATTAGTTCAGTATTCGCGGTGTTCCCTTTCCTTTCGCGTTTTTCTTCACACTGATGTTATAGATGGTAATTGTACATGGTGTATGAAGTGCTTAAATTAGATAGCATGAATACACAATACATTAGTGTACATGAACTAAACGTATTTTATAATTATGTAGTCCGTTTTTCGCGGGGACCCGTCATGCAGAAGACATGCAGAGGACATGTTAACACGATTGTAGGATTTAACCTGATCGCAAGTCGTTGGTAGCTGGAATCAGCCGCGCTCACATAACTTTTGTTACATAATTGGATATGTTTAAGACTTTCCAAACCATTTATACAGCCAATATTGTCGAATTTCTTCGTTGGTTCCTTCTTCAAATTTTCCTCGCGTCCGCCATTGATGCGCGCGCAACCGGAATCAAATTATGTTAGCAAGTAGTTTTTTCATGGACAACTGTAAAAATGACATATCGATTGTGAAATATTGTTCTAATATATGAAAATATGAAGACACAGTTCTTACAATAATGTTGTTCGTATACATAATGTACCCATACACCTCATATCATCATGCAAAAATAATTGATTTTATATTTAACAAAACTGTGATTTGAATTCCGATATTTAATTGCAAGTTAATTTTTTTAGCAAGTACGAATTTAGAGCACTTGCTATTTTTAGCAAGTGACAAAAAATGTAAAATTCGAGCCCTGAAACATTGGAATCTTTCACTCTTCGTTGACTCGCTATTTAGCAATGAATAAATGGAGACTTGACTAAGAAAGAATGTATTAACAACTCAGATTGGCATAGAATAAAACTTTTAATAGAAGTCTCCCTTTAAGTACAGAAAAAAATTAGGGTTGGGGTGTAGTGTAGTGACATTAATTGTTCAAGGTGTGTTGTCGCTACATCATGTGTAACCTTGTTGTCCGCTTTTAGGATGACGTCCGGAACTCTGTATCCGGTTTCCGGGTTTTACTGTTAGAATAAATTAGTAAGATCACCGCCATTTGCACGAGTTGTGTTTTGAATATCGACGGAACCCAAGATATTACAACTGGCGACGAGGTTGATTTTGTCAACCAACTCAGTGTTTATGTATATATATAAGCACTATGGCGAAAGTAGGACGGATAGGCGAGTTCGTGGAGGGGAAAGAAGATTTCAATTGTTGCATCGAACGGCTCGAGCAATTTTTTGCAGCCAATGACATTGCCGATGATAAACGTGTTGCTGTGTTTCTAGCCGTGGTAGGGGCTGACACATACGCGTTATTGAGAAACATTCTGACCCCAGACCTCCCAAGTACGAAGTCCTATGATGAAATAAAGACTGCATTGTCAGGACATTTCGCACCAAAACCCCTCGTAATAGCTGAACGGTTTAAGTTTCACAGTAGGAAACAGCAAGTGGGGGAATCCGTGTCTGATTGTGTTGTGAGTCTTAAGAAATTAGCCAAAGACTGTGACTTTCAAGATTTTCTGAATCAAGCCCTACGTGATAGACTGGTTTGTGGGTTGATGAGTGAGGTAATCCAAAAGAAACTGTTGGCCGAAAAAGATTTGGATCTTGCCAAGGCAACCGAGATAGCGTTAGCTGTAGAGATGGCGACCAAAAACACAGAGGAGATGGGACAGCCTGTATCGGTAACTCAGTCGGTCAATTATGTAAACTGTAAGTCTAATCGGAGTCGTATGGGAAAATCTTTGAAACTAGGTCAAAGTGAGAAGTCTAAAAAGCCAGACAATCTGAAGTTGTGTTTTCGGTGTGGAGGAAAACATGCACAGTCGGACTGTAAGTTTATCAAAGAGAAGTGCTACTCTTGTCAGCAGATTGGACATATTGGGAAAAATTGTCCAAACAAAAGGTCCAAAGGTCATGTAGGTGCTCAGAATAAGTATGTCGTAGTAGAGGAATGTGACAGGGACAATGACGATGAAGATGGATTCTTATTTGGACTATATTCAGTGAATGATTTGGACAATTCAGGATACAAGGTAAATCTAAAGCTGGACGGTAATCCGGTCGAGTTCGAGGTGCGGCAGTAACCATGTGCGCGGAGAATGTGTACAACCGGTACTTTTCTCATCTGCCCTTGCAAAAACCGACCGTAAGGCTTAGAGACTATGGTGAAGGACGCGTACCATTACTTGGTGATATATTAGTTCCAGTGAACTATGGTAGTCAGAATTATGTGTTACCATTACGTGTTGTTTGTGGCGATCGACCGTCATTGCTAGGTAGAAACTGGCTAAAACACGTTAAGTTAGGCTGGCCAAGTATTTTTGCCTTGAAGCGTTATCCGAAATCCGATGGTGTGAAATCTGAAGTCGACAAGCTGCTTGCGAAGCATCATAAACTGTTTGAAAAGGGTTTAGGAACCATAACCGAGTTCAAAGCGCAGGTCAAGGTCAAAGATGGTGTGCAGCCGATATTTTGTAAGGCAAGACCGCTGCCTTTCTCATTGAAGGAACGCGTTGAGAAAGAACTCGAACGACTACAGAGCGAAGGAGCTTTATCGCGAGTCGAGCGAAGCGATTGGGCGACCCCGATAGTTGTCGTGCCAAAATCGGACAAATCGATACGCCTCTGTGGTGATTTTAAAGTGACTGTGAATAGGTGTCTGGACGAACAGCAATATCCACTACCAAATGTGGAAGAGATGTTTGCTCAACTAGGCGGTGGACAAAAATTCACGAAGTTGGATCTATCGCAGGCATATCAGCAATTGAGCCTGGACGAACAATCAAAGCAATACCTGATAATCAACACACATCTAGGTCTGTTTCGATATCACAAATTAGCATTTGGTGTGTCGTCAGCTTCAGCCATCTTCTAGTCAGTCATGGATCAAATTCTACAAGGAATACCGCATGTAATGTGTCGTATAGACGATATCTTGATAACTGCTCCGACCGATCGTGAACACATAGAAATCCTGAGCGAGGTATTGAGCCGACTCGACAAGCACCATGTTTTGTTGCGTAAAGACAAATGTCTGTTCATGCAAGATTCTGTGGTTTATATGGGCCATAGGGTTAACAGTGATGGAATTCACCCTACCGAGGCTAAAGTCAAAGCAATTAAGGAAGCACCAAGTCCAACGAATGTAACTGAACTGAAATCGTTTCTCGGGCTTTTGAACTATTATGGTCAGTATCTTCCAAATCTCTCGACTACGCTCCAGCCATTACATGAGCTGTTGAGGCAAGACAAACCATGGAACTGGACATCAGATTGTGAAGAAGCGTTCAAAGCATGTAAGTTTCAGTTGTCCAATGAGCGTGTTCTAGTACATTACGACATCAACAAGCCTTTGAGATTGGCTTGTGACGCGTCTGCCTACGGAGTAGGAGCTGTGATCTCCCATATCAGCGAAACTGGTGAGGAATGACCGATAGCCTATGCATCGAGGACACTTTCGAAGAGTGAAAAGAACTATGCCCAAATCGAGAAAGAGGCACTCGCGTTAGTGTTCGGGGTCAGGAAATTTCACAAGTACCTCTATGGCCGTAGGTTTACGTTAGTGACTGATCACAAACCGTTAACAACGATTCTGGGTCCGAAGAACGGTGTTCCGACGTTAGCTGTTGCTCGCATGCAGAGGTGGGCTCTCATCTTATCTGCGTATCAGTACGATATTGTATACTGGAAATCCGAGGATCATGTGAATGCTGATGCATTATCGCGCTTGCCACTCAAGTCTGATGAGAAGTCTGAAGAATTGGACATTTACCATTTCACACTACTGGATGACTTGCCGATTATGTCTGAATATATAGCGACAGAGACACGACGCGACCCTGTACTCTCGAAAGTACTTGACTACACCCTTAGGGGATGGCCGAATTATACATCAGATAGCGATCTACAGCCGTACTTCCAACGCAAAGATGAACTGTCAAGTGAGCAAGGATGCGTGTTGTGGGGTTTGCGTGTTGTTATACCGCCAACTTATCACGAGAGACTTCTGTCAGATCTTCATGACCAGCATGTTGGAATGAGTTGTATGAAAGCGCTAGGCCGGAGTTATCTGTGGTGGCCTAATCTGGACAAAGACATTGAGAGCATGGTGAAAGCCTGTAGTGCTTGTCAGGCTACGCGAAACATGTCTCCGGTAGCTCCGCTTCATTCCTGGTCATGGCCTACACGTGTGTGGCAACGTCTACATATAGACTTTGCGGAGAAAGACAAACAAAACTTTTTGGTCGTTATTGATAGTCATTCAAAGTGGATCGAGGTGACTCACATGACAACGACCACCTCTAGTAGAACGATTGAGGTTCTGCCTTCACTATTTGGTTCGTATGGTCTACCAGAGGAGATTGTCTCCGACAATGGGCCGCAATTCACATCCAGTGAATTTGAATTGTTCCTTAGCAAAAACGGAGTGAAGCATACGGTCGTGGCACCGTACCATCCTGCTTCCAACGGAGCTGCCGAACGATCGGTACAGATACTTAAGCGTGTGTTGAGAAGCAAGTTTTTGATGAGAATGGTCAGCTTTCTATTCAGCATAGACTCAGTAATTTCTTGCTGAAGTATCGATCCACACCGCATTCGGTAACTGGAGTACCGCCCGCTGAATTGTTTCTTAAGCAACAAATCCGAACCCAGTTATCAATGCTGAAACCAAATCTAGGAAGGCGTGTGGCAGGTAAGCAAGCCGAACAGAAACGCCAACATGACAAAGGACGCGTTAAAGTTCGAACATTCTCACCTAAGCAGACTGTACGTGTTAGGAATTTCCGTGGGGGTCATGAGAAATGGATTCCGGGCAAGATTGTGAAGCAATTAGGTCCTCTTGCGTACCTCGTGCGCGGCGGACCAAACATTCGTTACGCACCTGTCGATCACATCTTAGCATCGGGGGAAGAACTGTTAAATGAGGAAGTGCCTATGACAAAAGACAGTCCATTTGTGTTACCCGAGACAATCGCTAGATCTCCGAAACTAGTCGTTTCTTTACCGCCAGAATCTCTAAATGTAAAGGAACCACCAGCGATGCCCTCTCCGGCAAAAGTAACACATAATGACAGTAGTCCAAAAGGAGTTCTGCCAGCTCCCACTACCAGTCCTATGCCTATTGTAAGCCCGCCATATCCCAGTCCGATGACTCCTGTACGCCGCAATCCACCAAGGACGCGCCAGGCACCATCAAGACTTGATCTGTGAACTGTTGATTGTGTTAAATAATATTAACTGTGTTTAAAGTGTTTTTCTAAGAATTTTGATAAAAAGTTAAATTTTGGAAAAAGATAATGAAGATCAAGTAGGTCTTTTGAGGATAATTTTTTTATGGACAGAGTAAGTTGATTTGTTCAGCAAGTTTGTGAATGACTTTAAAGAGTTCTGAACGATACACACTGTGCTCTGTGTCAGGAACATTAACGTTAAAAGGGGGAGGAGCGTAGTGTAGTGACATTAATCGTTCAAGGTGTGTTGTCGCTACATCATGTGTATCCTTGTTGTCCGCTTTTAGGATGACGTCCGGAATTCTGTATCCGGTTTTCGGGTTTTACTGTTAGAATAAATTAGTAGTAAGATCACCGCCATTTGCACGAGTTGTGTTTTGAATATCGACGGAACCCAAGATATTACACGGGGGTCAAAAATTAGGGTCGGTCGGGTAACCCTAAACATACATCCCCCCCCTAATACAATATATAAAATTGATATTAAATTGTATACATATTAAATATATAGTAGATATTCACAAAAATAGAGGATGTAAATGTAAGACTATTTCAAACAAATATTGTTGACCTGAGGGTTTAATAGCATTCTATGATCCTGAGAGTAGAATGATTCAAGAGTGCATTTAATGTATTTTTCTCTCATATATGTACCTCCATGTTATACAAATTCACATTTATTACATCCGACTACCGGTATTTTAAAATAAGTTGGAATAAAACCACGACTGCACGTGACGTCAATTCTCCATACTTGAAAATTGTGTGGCATTTTTAATACTAATTACCTTCGTTTGCATTTATTACAGTAAAATCGGACTAAGTTATCCTGACAGCGTGCACGTTAATTTTTACGACTGAGAAAGGACATGGAAAATAAAAAGTTATTGCGTATGAACGCAATACTATTGCGTGCAAATACAATATTAAAAAAAAATACTGTAATAATTTTGAGTTCGTGTATTGGCTGAGAAAGGAAGTATCACTACCTAAAAAGGAGGAAGAAATAAAACAGATAGGGAAGAGGGGACGAGAACAGTGGAGCAAGAAAGAAAGGAGAAGGAAGGAGATTGGGAAAACTCGCGATAAAGGGAGAAAAGGATAGAAAGAGGAAGGCGAGTGAGATATAGACAGAAGAGAAGATTGAAGGTAGCATTGGTTATGTTAGTCCGCTACACCTGATTATATTATTAGGATTTTTTTTGAAATGCCTAATATACATAAGGCAAACCAAGCAAAAAAAAAAAAAGAAAATTAAAAACGCCTAATTATATAGACAGGTTTAGCGGACTATGGTTATGTCTATTGTTATCTATTTTTTTCATCCTTAATCGTTGTACATGAAAGCAACGATATTCTATCAATAGTCTATATTATAATGACGTAATATGACTTGACGAGAAATAAATTGTTACAGTAATTTCACTTCGAATAGCACTATATTTTCAACACTACCGTTTTAAACCAACGTTCATGTACATACATGTATGTCGATGTACAAATTATCCTGCTCAAGAGTCCGGTTTCAAGAGTAACGATCACCGAATCTCTAACCTTTCACAAATCATTATATATGTCATTAACAATGACAGATCCATGTTTTTGTAAACTCGTTTTGTTGTTTAACATTTGGTTTGATGCTTGTAATGTTTATTTGTTTGTCACCCCGTTATGACCCTATCTGATATAAAGGCCCATCCCGATTTAAAGGATCATCATACGTGTTTACCGTGGTAATTTTCTAAAACAATGAGAACTTATCATGCATCCTATAATGCAGGCATGTTAGCGTGCCGATTATGTGTGCGGTGTGCAATAGATGAATTTCCATTACACCATTCCATTAAACAGATTGCCCGAGATGGCGACTTGAGCTAAAAAGGATATAAAGATTTAGAAATCAATACTCTACATCACGGAATTATACAAAAGGTCGTAACAGTAACAATCATGCGATTTCCACACGGGGAAACAAAATAAACATATTGATATAGATGGTGTTTTGTTATCAGAATGATGTTGTAATTGACACAATTACTACCTGACCTCACTCGCAGCCGCAACCTGAACGACATTGGCCATAACACATCTCCCCTTGGTCGCTCCGGTTGTCGCAGCCGTACTCCCAGCCGTCCCTCGCTCCCATTTGTCGTCGTTTTGATTTAGAACATGTTTGTCAAAGTCTGTGTACTGGTGTTCGTTTTAATAAAAAAAAAACCTTCTGTGATTGTTTCCTTTATCATGATCTGTCGACTGACGGAGAGAAGATATCACTTACAGCTACTCGAAAGATTTCCTTTATCATGATCTGTCGACTGACGGAGAGAAGAGATCACTTACAGCTACTCGAAAGGTTTTTTTATCATGATCTGTCGACTGACCGAGAGGAGAGATCACTTACAGCTACTCGAAAGATTTCCTTTATCATGATCTGTCGACTGACGGAGAGAAGAGATCAATTACAGCTACTCGAAAGGTTTCCTTTATCATGATCTGTCGACTGACGGAGAGAAGAGATCACTTACAGCTACTCGAAAGGTCATGAGTAGCAGGTTGATGAATACTGCGTGGAAGTTTTACGGCTGATATCCACAAAAACACTGGGAAATACTGTACGCGATAGGAATATGCACCGTGGTTTAGTTATTACTACCTCGGTGACCTTTGACATTGACCCGCTTTTGACCTTATGGTGAGTGTCGTTATTGAAGAGAACGATTATTTTTCAAACAGGTTCTATTTTCATTGATTTGAGTCTTAGTGCAAAAATATAGAGTTCAAACAATATAAACGTCTCTTTCACAAATTTTTGGCTTCTTGGCCTTCTTCAATTACATAGAAACACAAGAAAAGCTAGGTGAAATCCATCTTGAACCTTTTGATATGATGCCATAGTAACATACATAAAAATATAGAGCACTATTTTGATGTCTTCTAATAATGCCTGTTTGAAAAGGTTTAAGGATTTGTTTACGATTCTGACACCTTTAATTGTTGATCTTTCTAGCTTTGTGGATGTAGATACTTCAGGATCCATCCTTATCAACGTGGAGAATAGTCATAATTTGTTTTGCTGTTCCAACAAAAACTGAGACTATTCCTCTGTATGAAACGTGTATGTATGAGCGTGTTAGTTGGTTCCTGATGTTCAGCTATTCCATCTGATCAAAAACCATAAGTATAACTTGGCCTGATGAGGAATGCTCTTGATTTATTGTCCCTTATTTGGATGAGACATGTCGTAATCTATGGACATATCAACTTTCTACCCAGTAAGGAAGAGGATCTGGTACAATATGACCGGGTGAGGATGTGCTGTTTTGGACAGAGTACTTAGTAAGACAACAATATGAAAAAGACAACGATTGCACTATTTGTAGAGTCCTAAGACACCTACCACAGGAGAGACAGTCCATTGGATAATTATAAAGTAAACTCAGCCATCAACTACACAAGTACAGTGTTACGATCATAGACTATGGAGTGTGGACCAGGGACACTAGAGAGAGACGCTTTATTTCTCACGCTTTGTGACACTCTAAACACGTGTCATTATAATCGTCCATATGTTTTACTTCCCTACAGACTGTGGTAACAGAGGGGTATTCTATGGTGGGCACGCCCCTAGAGGGGAAATTATACGGTAGCTTATTTAGCATGCCAATTTTCATTCAGTGTGATCTTTAAATTGTCAACGTTTATTATTTTTAGTAAGAATCTGTATGATCTACATACATTGTACCTCCATGTTCTGTTCTTTTGTAGGATTCTTTGAGGTTACAGTTTGTAAACATTGCTAGTCAATTTATTGGCTCTTACTATTACTTATAACTACGGTGGCTGGGAAAGGTAATGAAAAATAGAAAGTTATTGCATGCGAACTCAATAGTATTTCGTGCGAACGCAATAGTATTGCGTGTCAGCGCAGTACTATTGTGTGTGTGTTCGCAATGATATACCACTGAGTAAGTATAAGAAAACACCGAAAACTGTGAAATAGGCAAGGTAATGAATTGTTCGAGGCCCGTATATTCCATAGTTTGAGGTGTTTCTCATACTTGAAACATGGCACCGAATGTCACTAGTACTCTCCACTATTACACTGGGAATTGTTTAACTATTCCACTGCTGCAGGTAACCCTAAAACTATCAATTTAAACCTTGAGACCCATTCACGATTTATTGCATTACCTCACTCGAGAACAAGAATCACGATTTGCATGATTTTTCTGAAAGATCCATGCGTAAGTACTATATGGTGCGCACACTAAAACATTTACTCAGTTTAGTTTTCACTGTTCAACATAGAGGACAATAAATATGTAGCTCTGTATGCAGATTTGAACACATCAGTGATGATTTTTGGATATAAATTTGAAGTGGATTGGGCAAAAATCTTTTCTATGCAGCACAGGCCTTATAGGGAGCTAATCAAAATTTAAAAGAAGAAAAAAACCAAAATATTCTCGGATTATTTTGGATCATAATACTACCGGTAAATATACACAAAAGTGAAATAATGTGACAAATTAAAAGAGTGTGTTTTTGAAATATTCCTTGGGAATTATTATCTTCATGAAAAGAGATGGAATGTATTTTTTTAATTGATAGATGCCATTTTGTATGGTATATGAAGTGATTTAGACAACGAAATATGGAAAAATCATGTCTTAAGCATCTGTAATTTCATTTTGGCAGAAAATTCAGCATTTGTCTTATGGAATTGAATTTCAATCTTCTCTCTTGTGGATTTAAAATGAATTATTTTTTTAGGTTATGGACACAGTGGCTGTGAAAGAAATTATGAAATTTATTTTCGAATGAAGTGATAAAAATTGTGTATCGGTATTACGAAAATAAGTTTACAAATATATCACAACTTTGACAAGTACAATGCTTATTCTTTAATCCATCTCTCCGTGGATTTAATGAATGAGGATGTACTTTTGACTACATGCTAAGCTATGTTCACCAGTCTTTACATTTACCTTAAACTGTGGAATAGTTACCTTTTCCCGTGGAATAGTTCACAAACTATTCCACAGGAAAAGCTAACTATTCAACAGCAGTAGATGATAATAGTAGACTTTGCTCCAACTATACCTCAAGCTTCATGTACAACAATAGATGACATCACAGCCATATTTTTAATTGGCAGTTAATTGTCAAGTTTACTATTGTGTTCACATGCAATGATTAATTATTGCGTTCGCATGCAATAGTATTGCATTAACACGCAATAACTTTTCATTTTTTCATGTCCTTTCCCAGCCACCGTATATAACGGCAAAGGATGTCGACATGTTGAAAAAAATTAGATTTATAAAATACAAGAAGCACGTTTAAAAATTCAAACATTTTTTAATAAATCACACAAATATACAAAATAAATGAATATTCTTTGAATGAAAAACATTGGGTGGTGCTGTAAAAGTTATATATATAAAAAAAATTACAATTGTAATTAAAGAATTACACCATCATAAAAAGTAGTTCATTGTATATACTTTATTCATTCATTTATGGTGTAATCCGTTGTGAATTGATCAGAATGGAATAGTTTCTTATGACGAGTATCAAACAGTTGTTATGTTTGGATTTAAAGCTGGACACAAAATAACATTTTAATACCGCTAACGTAAGGTACATTAACGAAGAAAGAAACTTTGTGCTTCATAAAACATTCATTTCTTGGAAGACGGATATACGAAACCAAAGTCAACAATTCCGTAACAAGTTTATATAACATTACTTTTTACTTCAGCAGACATATAAACTACTTCTTATAATACGATATACAATTTTTTGAATAATTATACTGTAGTATTTTCTTTTCATTTTCATTAATCGGTATTCCATTGATTACTACAAAGTCGTTATAAGATGATATAAAGACAGCGATAGTAACCCGGGGGTGGGGTGGATATATTGGTTTTTGATTGGTTAGTTTAACGTCCTTTTAGCAGCCAGGGTCATTTAAGGACGTGTCAGGTTTGTTCGTGGAGGAAACCCGAGAACATGGAGAAAAAATACCGATCAGCGGTCAGTACCTGGCAGCTGCCCCACATGGGGTTCGAACTCGCAACCCAGTGGTGGAGGGTTTATGGTAATATGTTGGTACTTAGCCATTGGGACACCGCGGGGTGGAGTATAAATAATAGCGACAGCGATAGTAACCCATGAAATGCATGTATAGAGGACGGGGTGGATATAAAGACAGTGATAGTAACCCATGGGAAATCGAGGATGACAATGGAGATATATTTTATTTGTGGATACCAGCCAATTTGTAGAACCACATTATGGGTGTTCTGCCGTATTTATCCTCTGCCTGACTGTCTGCTTTGTTTCGTAGTAGAACATCAGTGATCGCTTCCATTTGACCTTTAACAGATATGTGTAAAGGTGTTTCTCCTTCCACGTCTCTACAGTTGACACAAGCTCCGCACTTTATCAATTTCGCCACCAGGTCACAATTGTTTCGCATAACTGCATGATGCAGAGGAGATTTCGAAGACGCGTCGTGTCTGTTAACGTCAACGTTTCGGTCTAAGAGGGACTCAATTACATCGGAAGGGCAATTACTTATCGCAGAACAAAGGAGATCTTCATTTGAGGTGTTAGACAGATTAACGTCAGCACCGTTATCCAGAAGACATCGAAAAATAGCAATGTTCGCGCGTGAAACTGACAGATAAAGCAAGGTCTTGTCATCGTTGCACTTTAAGTTGGGATTAGCACCACGTTCAAGAAGCAATTTCACTATCTTTGTTGAATTTTGTTCGGGTTGATTCAGAGCTTGATCAGATTCGTATTTTGTACGTTTGTGTTTAAGCGCAATTTTGACAGCCATGTTAAGGGGAGCTACACTTGCTGCGTCACTTTGATCTTGATTTACACTTGCATGGTGCTCTAGAAGTTCGTTCACAATATCTACATCTCCCTTTCGAATAGCATGCTTCAATGCTGTGTGGTTTCTGATGTCAATTAAATCTACACTCGCTCCAGCCTCCAATAACTCTCTAACAATTTTACGGATTTCCTTTATAGGTCGTGAATTGTTTCGACACACCCACATTAACGCCGACTTCTTTGTCTTATCACATATATTTAGAGCCGCCCCATTCTTTAGCAGGTCGCGTGTTAGTCTGAACATTTCCATGCGACAGCTCCAGGCTAATAATGGGATGCTATTCTCATTTCCATATTCCAATGTTTTGTCCTCGGAACACTTCTTCATGAATACTTTGAGAAAACGTCTATTCCGTAGAGCGGAATGGTAAAATATGTCCTCTATATTATTGTTTTTAAGTTCTCGACACATTCTTTGTGCCAACCGATTATAATCCGAGCGTTCCAGTACAATAGCGTGTTCATTAGGCACTGCAGCAGTGTCTACTATTCTGACGTAACTTCTAAGAAATGTACTGGAACAGTATTGAAATAAAAACTCTGTCGACTCCTCTCCCAATATAAAAGTTACTAAGTCCTCGAATACAGAATGGAGAAATGAAAAGGTCCTTCCATTTTTTGTAAGGTAAACTCCGTTCAAGGCATCAAGAGCATTCATCACCTTCTTCTGCGTCTTTTCCCGGTCTATTCCCAGCAGTTCCATCACCCGATCAACACGATCTCTTTCTGGGGAATCAGGGCTGATGTACCTGATGGATAGCAGGTTCCTATACACAGCACATAGAGCCAGGGCACAGAAATGTGGAGGATTATGCTCTCGCATTCGGATAAAAGTTTCTTTTATAACGTCAAACGGCGAGGAGAAGAACTCTGATGGATTTCGATGGCGTATTTCCCCGACCTTACAAAACGCGTGACACAGTAATGGAAAACAATGCAGGGTTGGCATCTGGAGTGGGGAATTAAAACGAACCCCACTTCTAGATAAGTAATGCGAAAGCATATCTTTCTTTTCTTGATCTGAAAGAGCATGTTCATCATCAGTCAACTCAATGCCAAACTTTCGCCAGTTTGTTAAAGTTTTGCTGCTAGATACGAATCTATCATTTATGATTTCTGAGCGGACAGCGAGAAGCACTTTTGTTGTACGACTCTCTATACAATGTTTAATGTTGTCCTCGTGCTTCTCCAACTTCTCAACCCCAGTTAGACTGATACATTCACTTCCTATAGGATCATCTATAACAAACGCTTGCCATTTTGCATCGTCCCAATAGTACACTATTTCTGACGGTTTAGTACATGGGTACACTGTATACCCATCTTTTTTAAGACCCAGAGAAACAAATCTGAGAGCTGTAGATTTCCCGCTTCCCTGTGGACCAGTGATGATCAACATATTGTTTTTCTTAGATGCATCCCGAACGCTCCTTAAGCCTTTAGTCACAAATACATCATCTGCATGCTTTTCCCACATGGCAACTGTGTTCTGCATGATTTCTACAGTAAAAAAATGTTTGATTTTCACCTATATTAGTCTTCAAATTTGATTTGATTTATCAGAAATAAGTAAAAGCAATGTACTGCAATTAAAAAAAAAACCATTGACACAAATCGATTTAAATATAATAAAACGAAGAGAATAGTATTACAAATTACCTTGAAAAGTACAAGAACAGGACAAATGATTCCTGAAGAGCAAGTGTATTACCAATCTTGATAACAAAGGAAGGGTATCACTTTGGGCCGTTTTACGGCCACTCAGTGATAAGCAAAATATTTTGCATGAATATACATTAGGGTCAGCTGCATATTGTATGCTGAAAACTAGAATTTTTCAACGGTTTGATAGCTTGAAATTGATGTTTAGTACTAAATACGGATCTTGACATGACCTGCTTAAGATGACAGATTACATCCTATGGTCACATTTGCAAGGATTTTAAATTATTTAGACTTGTTTTATGAGCTTAATTTCAAGTAACGCCTTCACTGAGGTAGGATGTTAGAATTATGCCTGCTGTCCCACTGCGTGATCGTCAAGGCGACTAAATTTGGAATCTTTATTTCACGGTTATTGAGATGAAAATATTTTATTTTTTTTTTCAACCATTTCAAAGCTTTGGAGTGTTTAGCACTTGATTTGTAGTTTGTCACGATCTACTTTAGATTATTACATTTTAGGGTCACATTTGCTGGGTCACGTGTATAAATTAGGTCACATTCAATGAATGTCATTGTCTGTCAACTAAGTATCTTGTGGATTGTCCATATTTAAGGCAAGTGTTTAAGCTATTTAAATTTGTTGTAATAGAACATATTAAGCAACACCTATATTGCAAGTATGATGTTAGAATTGTGTCTGCTGCCTCATTGCATGATCGGAAAAGGCGACTAAATTTGGGATCTCAATTCTAGTGGCTACCTAGATCAAAATATATTGGATTTCTGTCTGAAATATCATAGAGAAGGTTTCTTTCTCATAAAAAACTTTCCTTTCACTTTATACAAGTTAATAATAATAAGACAATACTCTCTTATGATGAACACTAGATGTTGAATGCATGATATTGTTTGGTAAAGCCACGAGATAAAGGTTCCATATTTAGTCGACTTTGATGATCATGCTATGGAGCAGCAGGCACAATTCTAACAAAATACTTGCAATGCAGGTATTGCTTGAGATTATCTCATAAACAAACTTAAATAGCTTAATCATTTGCTTTTTATATATAAAAATCCAGAAGATACATAATTGAAAAATGCACTTTCATTGAATATGACCTAATTCTTCCCCGTCATCCCGCTCATATGACCCTAAGCTGCCACCATCTTAACAAGATCATTACAGAAAATAAAACTCTAAATGTCACTCTGAAGGTATGGAATGGATGAAAATGTACACTATTCTCATATAGGTAACCATGAAATTAAGATTCAAAATTTAGTCGCCTTTCACGATCATATAGTGGGACAGCAGGAATAATTCTAAAATTCTACCTCAGTGAAGGCGTTGCTTGAAATTAAGCTCATAAAACAAGTCTAAATAATTTAAATTCCTGCTTTAAGCATTGTAAAATAGCATATGCTTAGTGGACAGTTGATACCATTCATTGAATATGACCTAAATCAAATCTTTAAAAAATCCTAGTTTTCAGCAAAAATAAAAAAAAGTTTTTAATGCTGAAATAGAAAAAAATGCTTAATAAGTTCACTCTGACCTACTTTTTGAACTTTTCATCAGTTTTCTTAACGAAACTTCACAAACCTAATATTTACAGGCAAAATCTGCAAACAAGAGGCCCAGAGGGCCTGTATCGCTCACCTGGTTTGTAATGCCAAGTAATGTTCTGAATACAAGTTCATTGTTTCTTTTCTGAAGGAATTTGAATATTTACCTCTAATTCCCCTATTGGGCCCCACTCTTTCTGTTCCAGGGGGTCAAAGCAAAAATTTATACGAACTCTGTTAACCCCAAGGATGTTTCTGGCCAAATTTGGTTACAATCCATGCAGAACTCTAGGACAAGTAGCGATTTTCAGGATTTACTTCTATTTCCCCTATTGGGCCCTGCCCCTCCTGCCCCCAGGGGGGTCAGAGCTAAAATTTATACAAGTTTTGTTTCCCTTCACCAAAGGATGTTTGTGGCCAAATTTGGTTACAATCAATGCAGAACTCTAGGACAAGTAGCGATTTATAGGAATTACCTCTATTACCCCTATTGGGCCCCACCCTCCTGCCCCAGGGGGGTCAGGGTCACCATTTATGCAAAATCTGATCCCCTTCCCCCAAGAAGTTTCTGGCCAAATTTGGTTGCAATCCATGCAGAACTCTAGGTCAAGTAGCGATTTATAGGAATTACCTCTATTACCCCTATTGGGCCCCGCCCCTCCTGGCCCAGGGGTGTCAGGGTCACCATTTATGCAAAATCTGATCCCCTTCCCCTAAGGAAGTTTCTGGCCAAATTTGGTTGCAAAGAGAGGATCCACCGACGCTTCAAAGCAATTTCACTTATCTTATGTGAATTTTGTTTCGGGTTGATTCAGAGCTTGATCAGATTCGTATTTTGGGTACACGTTTGTTGTTTAAGGCAATCTTTGACAGCATTGTTAAGGGGAGTTACACTTGCTGCGTCACTTTGAATCTTGATTTTACACTTGCATGGTCTAGGAAGTTCGTTCACAATATCTACATTCTGCCTTTCTGAATAGCAATGCTTCAATGCTGTGTGGTTCTGATGTGCAATCTAAATCTAACAACGTCTCCCAGCCGTCGCATTAACTGCCTACAATTTTATCAGTGATTTCCTTTATAGGTGCGTGAATTGTTTTCGAACACATCTGTGCCCACATTTAACGCGCGGACTTCTTTGTCTTTGACAGCATATATTTAGAGCCGCCCATTCTTTAGCAGGGGTCGCGTGTTAGTCTGAACATTTCCATGCGACAGCTCCAGGGCTAATAATGGATGCTATTCTCAATTTCCATATTCCATGTTTGTCCTCCGGAACACTTTTTCATGAATACCTTTGAGAAAACGTCTATTCCGTAGAGCGGAATGGTAAAATATGTCCCTCCTATATTATTGTTTTTAAGTTCTCGACACATTCTTTGTGCCAACCGATTATAATCCGAGCGTTCCAGTACAATAGCGTGTTCATTAGGCACTGCAGCAGTGTCTACTATTCTGACGTAACTTCTAAGAAATGTACTTGGAACAGTATTGAAATAAAAACTCTGTCGACTCCTCTCCCATATAAAAGTTACTAAAGTCCTCGAAATACAGAATGGAGAAATGAAAAGGTCGCTTCCATTTTTTGTAAGGTAAACTGCCGTTCAATGGCATCAGAGGCATTCAATCACTTTCTTTCTGCGTCTTTTCCCCGGTACTCATTCCCAGCAGTTCCATTCACCCGATCAACACGATCTCTTTTCTGGGAATCAGGGCTGGATGTACCTGATGGATAGCAGGTTCCTATACACAGCACATAGAGCCAGGGCACAGAAATGTGGAGGATTATGCTCTCCGCATTCGGATAAAAGTTTCTTTATAAAGTCAAACGGCGAGGAAAGAGACTCTGATGGATGTTCGATGGCGTATTTCCCCGACCTTACAAAACGCGTGACACAGTAATGGAAAACAATGTCAGGGTTGGCATCTGGAGTGGGGAATTAAAACGAACCCGCACTTCTAGATAAGTAATGCGAAAGCATATCTTTCTTTTCTTGATGCTGAAAGAGCATGTTCTCATCGATCAACTCAATGCCAAACTTTCGCCAGTTTGTTAAAGTTTTGCTGCTAGATACGAATCTATCATTTATGATTTCTGAGCGGAACAGCGAGAAGCACTTTTGTTGTACGACTCTCTATACAATGTTTAATGTTGTCCTCGTGCCTTCTCCCAACTTCTCAACCCCAGTTAGACTGATACATTGTCACTTCCTATAGGATCATCTAAACAAACGCTTGCCATTTTGCATCGTCCCAATAGTACACTATTTCTGACGGTTTTAGTACATGGGTAACACTGTAATACCCATCTTTTTAAGACCCAGAGAAACAAATCTGAGAGCTGTAGATTTCCCGCTTCCCCTGTGGACCAGTGATGATCAACATATTGTTTTTCTTAGATGCATCCCGAACGCTTCCTTAAGCCTTTAGTCACAAATAGATCATCTGCATGCTTTTTCCCACATGGCAACTGTGTTCTGCATGAATTTCTACAGTAAAAAAATGTTTGATTTTCACCTATATTAGTCTTCAAATTTGATTTGATTTATCAGAAATAAGTAAAAGCAAGTACTGCAATTAAAAAAAAAACCATTGACACAAATCGATTTAAATATAATAAAACGAAGAGAATAGTATTACAAATTACCTTGAAAAGTACAAGAACAGGACAAATGATTCCTGAAGAGCAAGTGTATTACCAAGTCTTGATAACAAAGGAAGGGTATCACTTTGGCCGTTTTACGGCCACTCATGTATAAGCAAATAATTTTTGCATGAATATACATTAGGTCAGCTGCATATTGTAGATGCTGAAAACTAGAATTTTTCAACGGTTTTGATAGCTTGAAATTGATTGTTTAGTACTAAATACGGATCTTGACATGACCTGCTTAAGATGACAGATTACATCCTAATGGTCACATTTGCAAGGATTTTAAATTATTTAGAACTTGTTTAATGAGCTTAATTTCAAGTAACGCCTTTACTGAGGTAGAGATGTTAGAATTTATGCCTGCTGTCCCACTGCGTGATCGTCAAGGCGACTAAATTTGGAATCTTGTATTTCACGGTTTATTGAAGTGAAAATATTTTTATTTTTTTTTTCAACCATTTCAAAAGCTTTGGAGTGTTTAGCACTTGATTTGTAGTTGTGTCACGAATCTACTTTAGGATTATTACATTTTAGGTCACATTTGCCTGGGTCACGTGTATAAATTAGGTCACATTCAATGAATGTTATTGTCTGTCACTAAGTAATCTTGGTGGATTGGTCCATATTTAAGGCAAGTGTTTAAGCTATTTAAATTTGTTGTAATAGAACATAATTAAGTCAACACCTATAATTGCAAGTAATGGATGTTAGAATTGTGTCTGCTGCCTCATTGCATGATCGAAAAGGCGAACTAAATTTGGGATTCTCAATTCTAGTGGCTACCAGTAGATAAAAATATATTGGATTTCTGTTCTGAAATATCATAGAGAAGGTTTCTTTCTCATAAAAAACTTTCCTTTCACCTTTATTACAAGTTAATAATAAAACGACAATACTCTCTTATGATGAACACTAGATGTTGAATGCATGATATTGTTGGGTAAAGCCACGAGAATAAGGTTCCATATTTTAGTCGACTTTGATGATCATGCTATGGAGGCAGCAGGCACAATTCTAACAAAATACTTGCAATGCAGGTATTGCTTGAGATTATCTCATAAACAAACTTAAAAGCTTTAATCATTTGCTTTTTTATATATAAAAATCCAGAAGATACATAATTGAAAAATGCACTTTCATTGAATAATGACCTAATTCTTCCCGTCATCCCGCTCATATGACCCTAAGCTGCCAACCATGCTTAAACAAGATCATTACAGAAAATAAACTCTAAATGTCACTCTGAAGGTATGGAATGATGAAAATGTACACTATTCTCATATAGGTAACCATGAAATTAAGATTCAAAATTTAGTTCGCCTTTCACGATCATAATAGTGGGACAGCAGGAATAATTCTAAAATTTCTACCTCAGTGAAGGCGTTGCTTGAAATTAAGCTCATAAAACAAGTCTAAATAATTTAAATTCCTGCTTTAAGCATTGTAAAATAGCATATGCTTAGTGGAGACAGTTGATACCATTCATTGAATATGACCCTAATCAAATCTTTAAAAAATCCTAGTTTTCAGCAAAAAAATAAAAAAAAGTTTTTAATGCTGAAATAGAAAAAATGCTTAATAATTTCACTCTGACCTACTTTTTTGAAACTTTCATCAGTTTTCTTTAACGAAACTTCACCAAACCTAAATATTTACAGGCAAAATCTGCAAACAAGAGGCCCAGAGGGCCTGTATCGCTAACCGCTGGTTTGTAATGCCAAGTAATGTTCTGAATACAAGTTCATTGTTTCTTTTCTGAAGGAATATTTGAATATTTACCTCTAATTCCCCTATTGGGCCCAACTCTTTCTGTTCCAGGGGGTCAAGAGCAAAAATTTAATACGAACTCTGTTAAACCCACAAGGATGTTTCTGGCCAAATTTGGTTACAATCCATGCAGAACTCTAGGACAGAGTAGCGATTTTTCAGGATTTTACGCTCTATTTTCCCCTATTGGGCCCGCGCCCTCCTGCCCCCAGGGGGGTCAGAAGCTAAAATTTATACAAGTTTTGTTTCCCTTCACCAAAGGATGTTTGTGGCCAAATTTGGTTAACAATCAATGCAGAACTCTAGGACAAGTAGCGATTTTATAGGAATTACCTCTATTACCCGCTATTGGGGCCCCACCCTCCTGCCCCAGGGGGGTCAGGGGTCACCATTTATGCAAAATCTGATCCCTTCCACCAAGAAGTTTCTGGCCAAAATTTGGTTGCAATACATGCAGAACTCTAGGTCAAGTAGCGATTTTATAGGAATTACCTCTATTACCCTATTGGGCCCCGCCCCTCCTGGCCCAGGGGTGTCAGGGTCACCATTTATGCAAAGATCTGATCCCCTTCCCCGTAAGGATTTCTGGCCAAATTTGGTTGCAATCCATGCAGAACTCTAGGACAAGTAGCGATTTATAGATTTACCCCTATTACCCCTATTGGGCCCCCGCCCTCCTGCCCCAGGGGGGTCAGGGTCACCATTTATGCAAAATCTGATCCCCTTCCCCTAAGGAAATTTCTTGCCAAATTTGGTTGAAATGCATGCCAGAACTCTAGGACAAGTGGCGATTTATAGGAATTTACCTCTATTACCCTATTGGGCCCGCCCCTCCTGGCCCAGGGGGGTCAGGTCACCAATTATGCAAATCAGATCCCCTTCCCCTAAGGAAGTTTCTGGCCAATTTGGTTGCAATCGCATGCGCACGTCTAGAAGCTTCTAGCCTAGATCATACTGCCTAGACTGATTTATGGATTTACCTCTAATTTCCCCCTATTGGCCCCGCCCCGCCTGCCCCAGGGGGTCAGGGTTATCATTATGCAAAATCTGATCCCCCGCCAAGGATTTTTGCCTAGAATTGGTTGCAATCCATCCAGAACTCTAGGACAAGTAGCGATATTATAGGATTTACTCTCTTTTACCCCTATTGGGCCCCGCTCCTGCCCCAAGGGGGGTCAGGGTCACCATTTATGCAAAATCTGATCTCCTTCCCCTAAGGAAGTTTCTGGCCAAATTTGGTTGCAATCCATGCAGAACTCTAGGACAAGTAGCGATTTATAGGATTGACCCTCTATTTTCCCCTATTGGGCCCCCCTCCTGCCCCAGGGGGGTCAGGGTCACCATTTATGCAAAATCTGATCACCTGTTCCCCCTTAAGAATTTTCCTGGCGTATGAAGTTTATGGTGTTGTGCATTCCAGCCAGAACTCTATGACAAGTAGCAGATTTTATAGGATTTACCTCTATTACCCTATTGGGCCGGCCCTCCTGCCCCAGGGGGGTCAGCGGTCACCATTTTAGCAAAAATCTGATCCCCTTCCCTAAGGAAATTTCTTGCCAAATTTGGTTGCAATGCATGCAGAACTCTAGGACAAGTGGCGATTTATAGGATTTACCTCTATTACCCCTATTGGGCCGCGCCCTCCTGGCCAGGGGGGTCAGGGTCACACTTAATTATGCAAAATCTGATTCCTTCACCAAGGATGTTTCTGGCCAAATATGGTTGCAATCCATCCAGAACTCTAGGACAAGTAGCGATTTATAGGATTTACTCTTTTACCCCTATTGGGCCCGGCCCTTCCTGCCCCAAGGGGAGGTCAGGGTCACCATTTATTGCAAAATCTGATCTCCTTCCCTAAGGAAGTTTCCTGGCCAAATCTGGTTGCAATCCATGCAGAACTCTAGGACAAGTAGCGATTTATAGGATTGACCTCTAATTTCCCCTATTGGGCCACCCTCCTGCCCCAGGGGGGTCAGGTCACCATTTATGCAAAATCTGATCCCCTTCCCCCAAGAATTTTCTGGCAAAATTGGTTGCATTCCAGCCAGAACTCTATGACAATGTAGCGAATTTATGTAGGATTTACCTCTATTACCCCTATTGGAGCCCGCCCCTCCTGCCCCAGGGGGGTCAGGGGTCGACCATTTATGCAAAATCTGATCCCCTTTCCCCTAAGAGGAAATTTCCTTGCCAAATTTTGGTTGCAATGCATTGCAGAACTCTAGGACAAGTGGCGATTTATAGGAATTACCTCTTATTACCCCTATTGGGCCCGCCCCTCCTGGCCCAGGGGGGTTCAGGGTCACCAATTATGCTAAAATCTGACCCCCTTCCCCTGAAGAAGTTTCTGGCCAAATTTGGTTGCAATCCATGCAGAACTCCTAGGACAAGTGCGATTTATAGGATTTACCTCTATTACCTCCTATTGGGTCCCCCGCCCTCCTGGCCCAGGGGTCAAGGTCACCAATTAGCAAAATCTGATCCCCTTCCCCTAAGGAAGTTTCTGGCCAATTGGTTTGCAATCCATGCAGAACTCTAGGACAGTAGCGATTTATAGGATTTACCTCTAATTTCCCTATTGGCCCGCCCCGCCTTGCCCCAGGGCTCAGGGTCTTCATTTATGCAAATCTGATCCCCTTCTCCCCCAAGGATGTTTCTGGCCAAATATGGTTGCAATCCATCCAGAACTCTAAGACAAGTAGCGATTTATAGGATTTACCTTCTTATTACCCCTATTGGCCCGCCCCTCCTGCCCCAAGGGGGGGGTCAGGGTCACCAATTTATGGCAAAATCTGATCTCCTTCCCTAAGGAAGTTTCTGGCCAAATTTGTTTTGCAATCCATGCAGACTTCTAAGCAAGTAGCGATTTATAGGATTGACCTCTAATTTCCCCTATTGGGCCCACCCTCCTGCCCCAGGGGGTCAGGGTCACCATTTATGCAAAATCTGATCCCCTTTCCCCAAGAATTTTCTGGCCAAATTTGGTTGCAATCCATGCAGAACTCACGATAAGTAGCAATTGATAGGATTTACCTCTATTACCCCTAATTGAGCCCCGCCCCTCCTGCCCCGGGGGGTCAGGGTCACCATTTATGCAAAATCTGATCCCCTTCCCCTAAGGAAGTTTCTGGCCAAAAGTTGGTTGCAATCCATGCAGAACTCTAGGACAATAGCGATTTATAGGATTTACCTCTATTACCCTTATTTGGCCCCGCCCCTCCTGCCACCTGGGGGGTCAGGGTCACCATTTATGCAAAATCAGTTCCCATTCCCCAAAGGATGTTGCTGGCCAAATTTGGATGCATTCCATGCAGAAACTCTACGTCAAGTTAGCCGAATTTATAGGACTTACCTCTAATTCCCCCTATTGGGGGGCCGCCCCGCCTGTCCAGGGGTCAGGTCCCAATTATGCAAAATCTGATCCCCCTCCCCCCAAGGATGTTTCTTTCCGAATTTGGTTACAATCAAGCCAAGAAACTCTAGGACAAGTAGCGATTCATAGATTTAGCCTCTATTAACCCCTATTGGGCCCGCGCCCTCCTGCCCCAGGGGTCAGGAGTCACCTATTTATGCAATAATATTGATCCCCTTCTCCCTAAGGAAATTCTTTTTGCCAAATTGGGTTGCAATGCATGCAGAACCTAGACAAATAGCGATTTATAGATTTACCTCTATTTCCCCTATGGCCCAGCCCTCCTGCCACAGGGGGTCAGGTCACCCATTTATGGCAAATCTGATCCCCTTTCCCTAACGAAGTTTTGGCCAAAAATAATGGTTGCAATCCATCAAGAACTCTAGGAACAAGTAGCGATTATAGGATTACCCTCCATTATACCCCTATTGGGCTCCTCGCGCCCTCCTGCCCAGGGGGGTCAGTGGTTACCATTATGCCAAATCTGACCCCTTCCCCCTAAGGATGTTTCTGGCCAAATTTGGTCTACAATCCATGCAGTAACTCTTAAAGGAACAATAGTGTAGCAGATTTAAATAGGATGACCTCTATAACCCCTTATTGGCCCCGCCCCTCCTGGCCAGGGGTGTCCAGGGCCACCATTTTATGCAAAATAATGATTCCCCTTCCGCTAAGGAAGTTCTGGGCCAAATTTTGGTTGCAATCCATGCAGACTTCTAGGACAGAGTAAGCAGATTTATAGGATTTAGCCTTCTATTTCCCGACTATTGGGCCCTTCCGCCCCGCGCCCACAGGGGGGTCTAGGGTACCATTTTGTGCGAAATTCTGATCTCCTTCCCCTAAGGATAAAGTTTCTGGCCAAATTTTGGTTGCAATCCATGCAAGAACTCTAGGAAAGTACGCGATTTGGTAGGGATTTTACCTACTATTTCCCCTATTGGGGCCGCACCCTCTCCTATCGCCCAGGGGGAGTCAGGTCACCAGTTTATTATGGCAAAATCTGAACCCCATCCCCAAGAATTTTTCTGGGCCAAATTGGTTTACAATCCATCGCAGAAACTCTAGGGACAAGTAGCCGATTTATAGGATTTACCTTTATTTCCCTATTGGGCCACCGCTCCTGCCCCAGGGGATCAGGTCACGCAAATTTATGCAAAATCGTGGATCTCCCTTTCCCCTAAGGAGTTGTCTGGCCAAATATGGTGTGCCAAATCCATCTTAGAACTCCTAGGACAAATAGCGATTTATAGGATTTACCTCTATTACCCCTATTGGCCTCGCCACCTGCCTCGCCAGGGGGGTCAGGCCGTTACCATTTAATTGCAAAATTCCTCGATCCCTTCCCCTAAGATTGTTTCTGGCCAAATTTGGTTACAATCCAGCATACACCTAGACATCAAGTAGCGATTTATAGATTTACCTCTATTACGCCCTATTGGGCCCCGCCCTCCTGCGCCAGGGGGGTCAAGGGTCACCAATTATGCAAAATCTGCATCCCCTCTATCCCCTAATGGAAGTGTCTTGCCAAATTTGGTTGCAGATTTGCATGGCGAAAATTCTAGACAAGTGTGAGCGAATTCTTAATAGGAATTTACCTTCTTATATACCCCCTATGGGGCCCACCCCCCCTGCCCCCAGGGGGGTCAGGGTCACCATTTATGCAAATGCGGACCCTCTTTGCCCCTAAAGGAAGTTTCTGGCCCAAATTTTGGTTGCAATCTATGCATAAACTCCTAAGGACAAGTAAGCGATTTTATAGGATTACCCTAATTACCCCTAATTTGGACCGCCGCCCCTCCTGCCCTAGGGGTGTCAGGCGTCACCATGTTATGCAAATCTGATCCCCCCCCCCTAAGAAGTTTCTGACCTAAATTTTGTATAAAAATTCCATGCAGTTCTTTTATGACATCAGTCTGATTTATAGGATAGATGTTGACCGGACGGACGACGGACGTACGAAGGACGCCGTCGCCATGGCAAAAGCTAAAATGTATCATTTAATTAGGACTTAAACATATGTGAAATTTGAATTTTCACCCTTGGACCTTTGCACCTCTGGAAATTACATGAGCGCAGAAAAAAATCGGATCATGTCTGAGTAGCATACAATATGTAAGCTGATCCTTGTGTATCACTGACGTGGCCGTTAAAACGGCCCCAAAGTGATACCCCTCCCTTTTATAAATTGAGCGACAATAAATATATCATTGCGTTTAAAATGCAGATCGTGTTTAAATAATGTTTTAGGATTTGATCAACAGTTCTATTCTGAATTCCAATTACTGTACAACAAAACCAGATAAAATAAAACTGATTCTTTACTGCATAAGTTCATTTCATGATTATAAAGTGTTATGCGTAGTGACTTCAGTGAACGTCTATTGGAAATCTTTTCGAGATATATTTCTTAGAAATCATTTTAAGAATGGTAATACCTCCATCAATTCACAATTAGTTGATTATCACAATGCACACTTACTTGTTTTGATCTTTATTTCGCCTTCCAGAAGTAGGCGGCGATATGGAGCTAGAAGAGATATGTTGTGATCCTACAAAAGTCTGTCTACAGATTCCTATTTATACCTGTTCTATGCTACAAACTTGATCGACATTCCTAATGAATGTATCCTTTAATATCACAAAATTTCCGTCTGGTTACTTAGGTAATGAAAAAATATATGACTTCAATTTAGAGTCACAGTTGAATATTTTATATTCGGAAGAGGGCGAAATTAAAACGGGCTTAGTTCACTTAATATGTTTTCAAACATGATTCATATTAAATGACCTATGATTTTTTATGATCAAGACAAGTATATTCTATACTATATTTCAACTGATACAAACTGCCCTATCTACTGGACACAATAGAACAGTAGATCTACCAATAGTCATGAATATTACCCCGTGGAAATATCCTAAAAACCGTTTTCCTTTTTTTTTTATTTAATTCAAAAATGCTTAAAAGTTCTTCAGTTATACTCTTCTGCACTCGCCGGTTATGACCATTAAACCATTAATTAAAGTAGAATACTTTAAACGTTACCTTGAAATGAAGTATGGTTTCCCAGTCTCCAAAAATGGCATTGGCGTAAAATGTTCAAAGCGACACTCTTTGGCTAAAGAAAGAAAAAAAAAGGTATATAGAAAAACATTTATCTCGTCGTCTGTTTACTTCACCGTGTTACTGGGTTGCGGAGTTTTTATACACGTTATAGTTTGCGAGGGTGATGAATTTAATGATCTTCATTTCCAGAAGATCCCCGATTACTTATTACAAACTCATAATAGCAGACCATGACACATGTACATCTGGGCAGAAAGTCAGGTAAAAAGATCCGCGTATTAGTCATGTGGTTTTTAACACTTGGTATTTACGAAATATTTGTTTGGCAAAGTTTAAGAATAGTTTTACTTACGTGATCTCTTCTTTCTTTGATTTTTTGCCTTTAGAGAAGAACGATTCTGTACATTATTAAGATATATGAAATAACAAAATAGAAATACTCTAAACGTAAAAAGTGCATACACCCTTCAGCATTCCCCTTTAATTCATAAAACGACTATTCATGTTAACCCTTATTCTTAATTGTGATGTTTAATATCATGGAATTTCATAGAACACTGCTGGATAATCCAGCTACCCACCGTCTCTAAGATTCAGGTATCCAGTTAATTGACTTACTTTTGTTTTGCCGTTCAGTTTAGTTATTATCGATAGAAGACGTTGGTTCTATGGATAAGCATATGAGAAAGGGCAGTGATTATCACTAAAGAGTCACCCCAGCTACCACATACTGCTAGTTCGCAGTTAGTAATCCCAGACGAAACCTTGGTGAGGAGCGTCTGCCCATGCTTGCCTACAATGATATGCTGTGAGATTAAGCTCACTGATTGTATTCTAACTAATCAATGCAATATATTCTTTAACACTTGCTTTAATTAACGTTATCACCAGTCTTACCACGAATTATCACTCCATTTATCACGGCCCGAATTTGGTTAACAAATTAAAAATCTCGACCGGCTAAATCGGGATTTATTTGGGAGGTGGCATTTAAAGAGATGATTTAATAGCGTTAACGACTCACAAAATCTTTTTCTCTGACTCAGACACACCGTAGTTTCAGGAAAAACAGATCTATATATTCCTTGAAAGACAGATATGATTGGTGAAGATTTTTTTAGTTGAACGCTGTTTCCCACTGCTGGACTTTTCAACCAGACAGCCGATGGAGGCCAGAATAGGCTAATAACGTTTAATTACAGCAGGCATATACTGGTAAGACTATAGTACAAATTGGCAGGAAAAAATCTGTTCGTTATGGGATAACTATATGAAAGTCATTATGGATAGAAAAACTTAAATGTTTTTAGTCCGTAAGCATGGAAGGTACTGTGCATTTCACTAATTAATGCCTATTTCATTTACAGTATAATATGATCGAGTTGGAGGGCTGAGGCAGGACCTTATGATCAATCTTCATTAACAAAACAGAAAATGATTGTTCTTCCAAATGTCTTTATGCAAATAAGGTTGTAAAAACTTCATGGGCTGGGAGCTTGATCAATTAGGACATGAGAGCATTCTTTTGTATTCCCGTAATATTTTTACAAAATAGAAAGACACTTCTTGAATAAATGGAAAAATAACTGTGAAAGGTTGTTACTGGAAAGTGAACGTTCAATGGTTATTTAAGTGGTACTAGTAAAATGGCATGATTTTTCAACTGATATGGATAAAACAGTGTCAAATTATCAGTAAAATAAAGTGGTCTAAGCAGTTTGCAATGAATATTTTTATAGAGTCTATGTAAAGAGGGAAAATATTAATTTTCAAATCTTTTTATCATCATATTTAAAGGCCCAATACCTATTCCGAAACGGCTTTTATTTTTAAAATGGGAATCGTAAAACAAGATCGATAAACTTGTAGAAGTCCTAAAAAATTATCAACATACCGTTAATACTAACATTTATCATCAACTTCTGGAACGATTTGATTATAAAATAAATAAAATGTTTAATTTTCATAACGCGGGTCGTATATGTTTTCCGAGTGTCCTAAATACCAGTGCCAGCGCGTTAGTTGACTATCACTGGTGGCCAGACGGCAAAAACAGCGAATTGAACTCTCTTCACTGTTTTCATATATTACGCAGGCATCTTGCATATGTTTGGTGTCGTAACCTTTATTTTAGATCATCGGTATGCATTTTCTGGTGTTATTAATGTTTTTTAAGAAAACCTCTATATTTTGCGTGCTCGGAAAGGTAATGGCCTTTTAATAAACAATACATCATTATTAATATAAATTTTAATTTACTGCCCCTGTTTTAATGGAAAATGAAGAAATTATAGGAAATAGTCATACGTTTCAACTTGATTAATTGTTGTAACATATATACGAACTTATGCTATTTACACGTCAGTAGATAGCCCGCTAAACCTGTCTATATTATATATTTTTTATAATATAAAAATAAAACAAAATACCTAATAATACAGGCAGGTTAAGCAGACTAGTCAGAAGAATAAGAAACATAGTTTGTGGAGTTTTTACACTAAAACATGAGATAGCTCCAAAGTATATTTCATTTAGAAATCATTCTGATTGTAATTTCAGGACTGAGAATACCTTGGAGACACCTATGGTAAACACAACAAGGAATGGACAGAGGTTGGTTGCAGATGTGGAACAGTCTACGAAACCATTTCAGGTCATGTGAATTATTATATTGTTTGCCTTTGCTATTGCTACCGTACTTTTTAATTAATAATCAAATTAGTCCAAAATGTTTTCATTACTATCCATTTTTACTGACTGATTTTCAACATTGGGTGAAATGTTTTCATGGCTAGAGTTGATATGACCAACATAATGAACGAGGATAAATATTTTTTATAAATTTTTTTTTTTTGTAAAAAAACCCAACTTATTTCTAAGTTTCTATTGTACTTGCTTATTTATGTTATAATATATTCAATTTTATGATCTTTCTCACCTTGTTACTACTATATTATTCTACATAACCCTTTTACTTCAAGCAATATAGAACTTATGTGATATATTTAGTTTCTGTTATTTGGTTACTAGTTCTAACTGTGTACGTATTATTTATCCTAATAGTGTTGCCTACCTACTCCTCTTTTTATACATCTTGTAGCTCGGTCATGTATTTGTTTGATCTCTACAAGTGTTTTCTCACAGAGATAGCACTATAAGCGCTAGATAATATCTTATGTTATAATATTGGCCGACTACTAAAATTACAACCATGTATCTTGTAAACACAAATGTGCAGGGAAATAATGAACTACCCACCCCCCCCCCCCGCAACTTTTATATTCATCATTCGATTGAAGTAAGAACGAGTCATTTTCTTTATTTGTCATGGATAAAGATACACCAATTGTCTCAACGAAGGCAATAATGCTTATGAAATCCCGGACTTGTTTTGAGTCTCATGTTGCATTATATTGCTATCCTCAAAAGTGGCGATAACCCAGGCTTAGGTAGGCGATATATACCAACTAACGTGTAATATCCCAACAATAGGGGTTTGTAAGCTGTAGCTCGAATAGTTGTAGTATGCGATCACCATCGAGGCGATCTCCGAACGATGCATTTGGTAATGTAACACCTGAAGTACCTTCTGTAGATGGTGTGTAGTGACGTGGCGTGTGTGTTATTCAATTCGTTTGAATATTAAGTACACAAATGCAAAATACTCGTACGATAATAATTCAATAAATCCATATAATATTATACTATATATCTGATGTGTGACTTAGACTATGGTAATCATTCATGTATAAACACCGCTATGCATACTGTATATTAATGTCGTGAAAGAATATGACGTCACCTAAAACAGCAGACTGGAATCAATTAATATTTACATACACCTTAGGCCGGGCCGAGTTAAAAATGGTCATGTCCTGTATTATGGGGTTAATGTTACATGTGTTGAATGGCGAGAGGATTGGGCTTCTACCGGTTACTAGGAACAGAAACATATTTCTGCTAGAAACATGTCGACATTTTCCCTATAACCCAATTAAATTACTTCCTCTTTCGTTTTCGAAAAATACACATATGATAAAAACTTACTAAAAATAGCGAAATCTTGCAATAGATATACCAGAAAAAGTTCCTCTTAAAGTTATGCTGAAATCGCCCATATTTACAATAAAACAAATATTTACGACAATCAAAGTGTCAAATTACAGTTTACTGGTATACTTATCAGAATTACTTCCCTTGTCTATAGCCGTTAGGATAGGATAACACTTGTCGTATGGTTTATAGTGATTGGGTCAATAACAGGGACGAAATTATATAGTAGGAGTGGGGAAATAGTGAACACCAAAACTGCCAGGAAAATAATGCTAATTTTGTGGTAATAAAAATATGTTTCAATGTGTAAGAAAGACAAGGCCCAGTGGGCCGAATCGCTCACCTGCAATCTAGCTGGTAATCATACATGGTTTCATACTTACAATATAGAGTAAAATAAGAATTTATATCATCCCTAAGCACATAAGAGGCCTCTTTGCCTCTTGGTTATTAAAAGAAGTCGTTTAAAGATTTTAGCCTATTTGACCTTGTGACCTTGAATGAAGGTCAATGTTCATTCTTTTAACAAACTTGGTAGCACTTGATCCCAGCATGCACAGCCCATTATCAAGGTCCCTATGCCTTTAGGTTTTTAAGAGAGTCGTTTTAAAGATTTTAGCCTTTTTGACCCTGTGACCTTGAATGAAGGTCAAGGTCATTCATTTGAACAAATTTGGTAGTCCTTCATCCCAGAAGGCGCAGGCCCAATATCAGGTCTCTAGGCTTATTGGTTATTAAGAAGGAGTCATTTAAAGATTTTTGCCTTTTTGAACCCTGTGACCTTGAATGAAGGTCAAGGTCATTCATTCGGACAAACTTGGTAGCCCTCTATTCCAGCATGCCACATGCCCAATATCAGGTCTCTAGCACTCTTGGTTATTAAGGAGAAGTCGTTTAAAGATTATAGCCTATATGACCCCTGTGACCTTGAATGAAAGTCAAGGTCATTCATTTGAACAAACTTTGTAG
>SAYR01042971.1:3799-21127 GCA_004382745.1 Argopecten irradians irradians | reverse complement strand
ATTACTAAAGTTCGGTAACTAATTAAAATCGATCCTAATAGTCAAATACTAGTATAGAATGCTTATGTACGGCATATCGCTTCGGCAACTTCAAGAAGATTAACTGGGGTATAAAATATAGCATCACTAGCATCATCTCAATTTGGCGAACTTTCGATCAATACAAAGAACAAAATTATACTAATGTATTCTGTGATTACAGCATCAAGTTTATGTTCCGTATATTTTCATTAAAGGACTTAACCTGTGTGGGAGTGGACACAATCTAACATATCATCACACTATATACTGCAGAATAAAGAGATAAGTCATTTATATTAATTACAATTAGCTATTAATACTACGTTAGGGCGGGGAACTAAGAAGCGCGCGGTGCGATTATAATAATGAGCTCACAGTATGTTCATGACAGAAAGACGTCACAATACATAGCTGGTAAAAATAGATTATATATACAGTTGATGAGTGTATTATGGGTCATATTAGGGAAGCAGCGAGAGAAGAATCGTATTAACAAAGTATCTTACCCTTGATTAGTAACACGTAGTACATTCAGGAATTGACTATTGTAATGATAAATACACACAGAATATTATATACATGTTCAATTGCTGTTAATCATCAACGAATAGTACATTGGGAAATAATTACTGGAATGTATACTCAGTAAACCAGAATAACAACGTTTTTATATCAGGTTTTATTAATTCCATTTTGATCAAAGATTCTTAGGACATAAGTGACAATTGAATAACATACGGGTTATAGTATGATATAGAAAATTAGCATTTTATTTAGTAAGTAAATCATCTGTAGTTCAGTAAGTCTGAACATGATTGTATGAGGGTAAATACAAGAAGAACATCTGATTTATTATACAATAATATGGACTTTGATAGTTTCAAAGATAGCATTCATTGACGAACATTAATTCGCATGAATATAAACCAGGCGAGTTATAAATAATTATGCATGTTAATAATCCGTTCTGATATAAGTGTTCATAGATAGTGCGATGATGAACTACATAGGATTAGCTAATTGAAGTATACTATTAAACAAATTTGGTTATGTATATTCATACAATCATTAGCATAGTACTACCGTGTAACTGACATGAAGTATCAGAAATAGGATAAAATGCATCTTACATAACACAAATTATTCTGATTTATGGAAAATAACTCCATTAGTTAGTAACAGTTCGGGAATTTTGATAGCTAGATAGTCCTGAAACACTATTGTATGATATAAACTTAACATTTAAACACATTTTATACAGTATCTATTGTAGTTCAGTAGTCATGAACATATTGTATGATATAAACACATTTTATACAGTATCTTCTGTAGTTCAGTAGTCATGAACATATTGTATGATATAAACACATTTTATACAGTATCTTCTGTAGTTCAGTAGTCATGAACATATTGTATGATATAAACACATTTTATACGGTTTCTTCTGTAGTTCAGTAGTCATGAACATATTGTATGATATAAACACATTTTATACAGTATCTTCTGTAGTTCAGTAGTCATGAACATATTGTATGATATAAACACATTTTATACAGTATCTTCTGTAGTTCAGTAGTCATGAACATATTGTATGATATAAACACATTTTATACAGTATCTTCTGTAGTTCAGTAGTCATGAACATATTGTATGATATAAACACATTTTATACAGTATCTTTTGTAGTTCAGTAGTCATGAACATATTGTATGATATAAGCACACTTTATAAAGTATCTTCTGTAGTTCAGTAGTCATGAACATATTGTATAATATAAACACATTTTATACAGTATCGTCTGTAGTTCAGTAGTCATGAACATATTGTATGTTATAAACACATTTTATACAGTATCTTTTGTAGTTCAGTAGTCATGAACATATTGTATGATATAAACGCATTTTATACAGTATCATGTTCTGTAGTTCAGAAGTCATGAACATATTGTATGATATAAGCACATTTTATACAGTATCTTCTGTAGTTCAGTAGTCATGAACATATTGTGTGATATATACACATTTTATACAGTATCTATTGTAGTTCAGTAGTCATGAACATATTGTATGATATAAGCACATTTTATACAGTATCTATTGTAGTTCAGTAGTCATGAACATATTGTATGATATAAACACATTTTATACAGTATCTATTGTAGTTCAGTAGTCATGAACATATTGTATGATATAAACACATTTTATACAGTATCTTCTGTAGTTCAGTAGTCATGAACATATTGTATGATATAAACACATTTTATACAGTATCTTCTGTAGTTCAGTAGTCATGAACATATTGTATGATATAAACACATTTTATACAGTATCTTCTGTAGTTCAGTAGTCATGATATAAGCACATTTTATACAGTATCTTCTGTAGTTCAGTAGTCATGAACATATTGTATGATATAAACACATTTTATACATCATGTTCTGTAGTTCAGAAGTCATGAACATATTGTATGATATAAGCACATTTTATACAGTATGTTCTGTAGTTCAGTAGTCATGAACATATTGTGTGATATATACACATTTTATACAGTATCTATTGTAGTTCAGTAGTCATGAACATATTGTATGATATAAGCACATTTTATACAGTATCTATTGTAGTTCAGTGGTCATGAACATATTGTATGATATAAACACATTTTATACAGTATCTATTGTAGTTCAGTAGTCATGGACATATTGTATGATATAAACACATTTTATACAGTATCTTCTGTAGACGTTCCTGTTAAGTCAGTAAGTCATGAACATTGTATGAGTATAACCACATTTTTTATTACCAGTATCTTTTGAGTTCAAGTAGTCATGAACATATTGATAATTAAACACATTTTTATACAGTATCATGTTCTGGTAGTCAGTAGTCCATGAACATTATGTAATGATAATAAACACATTTTATATCAGTATTCTGTTCTGTATTTCAGTAGTCGATGAACATCATTGTATGATATATAACACATTTTATACCAGTATCTTCTGTAGTTTCAGTGTCATGAATCATATTGTATGATATAAACATCATTGTTATACAGGTATATCCTTTTGTAGTATAGTAGTTCATCGAACATATTGTATAATATAAAAACCAATTTTATAATACAGTATCTTCTGTAGTTCAGATAGTCTCATGAACGATATTGTTATGATATCAGACACATTTTAAACAGTATCTTCTGTATTCCAGTAGTCATGAACATATTGTATGATATACACAAAGCACATTTTATACCAGTATCTTTGTAGTTCAGCAGTATTCAATCGACTATATAGTATGCATATAAACACTTTTATACAGTATATCTTCTGTAGTTTCAGTAGTCATGAACATATTGGTATGATATAAGCCACAATTTTATAACAGTATCCTTTCTGTAGTTCAGTAGTCATGAACATATTTGTATGATAAACACATATATATACAGTATCATATGTAGTTCGAGTATCATGAACATATTGTATGATATAGCAAACCATTTTATACAGTATCTTGTAGTTTCAGTAGTCATGAACATATTGTATGATATAAAACATTTTATACAGTATCTATTGTAGTTCTAGTATCATGAACATATTATATGATATACAATTACATATCTCTATCAGTTATATGACATAATATGAAACAATTTATGTTTCTGTAGTTCAGTATGTCATGACATATTGTATGATATAAGCCATTTATAACAGTATCTTTTTTGTAGTTCAGTAGTCATGAACAATATTGGATGATATATACACATTTTATACTAGTAATGATTTGTAGATTCAGTAGTCGATGAACTAGTATGTATGATATAGACACATTTTATAGAACAGCTGATCTTTCTGTAGTTCAAGTCTATGAACATTATTGTATGATTATAACACTTCTTATACAGTATCTATTGTTAGTTCAGTAGTCATGAACATTTGTTGATATAAACACATTATAGCGGGGATCCAGTTTTCTGTATTTCAGTAGTCTCCAAACATTATTGGTATGATATTAACACATTTTATTAAGTATCATTTCTGTGTTATCAGTAGTCAGGAACATATTGTATGATATAAACACATTTATCACAGTATTTATGTAGTTCAGTAGTATGAAGCCATACTTGTATGATATAAAACACATTTTATACAGGTATCTGTTCTGTAGTTCAGTAGTCATGAACATTATTTGTATGATATAACACATTTTATACAGTATATTTTGTAGTTCAGTAGTCATGAACATATTGTATGATATAAACACATTTTATACAGTATCTGTTCTGTATTTTCAGTTCCAATAAACATATGTATGAAGTAACACTTTAATCACAGTATTCTTATTCGTAGTTTCAGTAGTCCCATGAACATATTGTATTATGTTAAACACATTTTACAGTATCATGTTCTGTAAGTTCCCAAGTTAAGTCATTGAACATTATTGTATGATATACAACACATTTTATACAATTATGTTCTGTATTTCAGTAGTCATGAACAATTGTATGTATAAACACATTTTAACCAGTATTTTATCTGCTAGTTCGTAGTCATGAACATATTGTATGATTAAAACACATTTTAACGGTATCTTCTGTAAGTTCAGTAGTTCATGAACATATTGTATGATTAAACACATTTTATACATTATGTCTCTGTAGTTTCAGTAGTCATTGAACATATTGTAAATGATATAAACACATTTTATCACATATTACTATCATTAACTCGTCTCACTTGTTATCACCAAATGATTATGACTACTTATAGGATGTAAAACTAACCACAGGCTGCCTAATTTGTTCCCGGAGCTCAGTGACGAAACACGATTCTTAAACAACCAAACCTTCGTGTATTACAGGAGTAAAATACAACACAACAAAAAAACTCCTAAAAACAGCAAACTTACCGTTCTCTTAATGAGTGTTTTTGCCGTTCACTCTGATTTTTTGTTTTATTGCTGTGGTAATATTTCATTACGAATTATTAAGCAGGCTAGTCTGTTGAATAACGCCCTATACAGATACACGTACAAGTGTTTATCTGTGTTCGAGTGGCTGAATTATCGTGCCAAAAAAGTGTGACTATTTACCTTGCAAACCCAAATGTTAAAATGAAAAGATGATCATAAGTTTAAATTCGTTGAAGTAAAGCAAGTCATTCTCCCTTTCAACCAATTTAAAAACCTCTTGCCCTTATCTGCCCCAAGTTCAATAAAAACTCCGGTAGCCTCCACAGGGACGAGGGGAAATTGATAAGTCTATCTAGATCACATATTATCCACGTACCCTTCTATGTTTTACAAAGGGCCAGTCTAGGCTTATAAGTCTGTAAAATAAATCTCGGACCACACGAAAAACGCCCTTAGGCATACAACAAACAGATAGACTGGGGTTATAGGTTAAACTATTCCGGGTCCCTGTGTGAACTTCCCGTGCTTATAATTTATCTACGCAGAATATACACGGGTTAAATAGGTGAGTAAGAGTCGAGAGTATGAGGTCAGCTTAATGTTCCGATGAGTACTCGAGATGTCCCTCCCTCTGGTGTAGGATTAACGAAGTATGGACTAATACAAAGTACACTATCAGTGTCAATACCCGGGTTATATGAGACAGCTTCTGGAGGACCCGAGATATTCGTCAGTGCGTTTCTCAATAGCTAAGGACCTCTTGACAAGTAGTGGATTTGCATTAGAAGAGATCGGTCTGTTGGCGGACAGGTTGTATATGACAAAGCCCAGAACTGTTTGACAACAATGAGTAATGTATTTCAAGTAGATATATAGTTAGTTTAAATGTCAAAGAATCATCACCAACCTTTAACTAAATTCCAAACATGATTTTTTCCCAATAAAAAGGTCCTGTTTAGATCTTGTTCATGTTAATTTCCTGTAAATGTCGGTGGTTTTCATGGGGACTCGGCTTCCCCTCCGCTTTCTTAATCTTTTGGCAACTATTAATGACTTTGCGCTGTTAATAGGACTTTAAAACACAAAAAAGTTAGACGAGATCACTTTAGACATGATGGTGGTTTGTACCTGTAAAGTTAGACGAGACATTAGCATGATTGGTGATGTCTGTACCTGTCTTTAAAGTTTAGACCCGAGATCCATTATAACATGAAAGGTTTGATCTGTGGTGCACCACTGGTAAAAGTTAAGAACCCGACAATCATTAGTACTATCACGCATCGGAGGTTATGTACCTGTTAATAGTTAGACGAGAAGATCCATTTTAGACAATGATGGGATATACCCTTTCAACCAGTTTAGGACAGATCATTAGACCAAATTCCACTTGATGCAATAACCAGCCCTGAGAAGATAAGACCGAGATCATCCTTATAAAGCCTATTGATTTGAATAGGATTCTATAATCTACTTCGCTTTGTTTCTGTTGTTATTATAAAATTGACTGTAGTGCGAAATCTTAACAGTTTACTTAAAAAGTCAAAACATTAAATTCGTATAAAAGAGCGAAGATCAAATGGTAGAAACATTAACGTATATGGATATACCTTACAAGTGTAGTAACAGAAGCTAGAACTCATACGAACATACGATGGTAAGTAAATACCTGCAAAAAGTAGACGAGAATCATTATACCTAATGAATGGGATATGTACCTGTAAAGTAGGACGAGCATCAATTAAGACCAAATGATGGAACGGGACAGAAAAAAAACTCTGTAAACAATGCAAATAACAGAATCACTATGTATTAATGTGTACCTAGTAAAGTAAAGAGGCAGAGATCATGGAATAGGAACACATGTCAATTACTGTATTGATTAAGCTATGTTTCTATGCTACCTGTAAATTAGACGAGATCATTAGACATGTGGTGTACGAGTTAAAACAGTGAGACGATACAGATCATTATGACGATATTGCAGCGTAAACTTAATACAGGAGGATATTCGGAGTCACTTTCTCCATGTGTCTATCAATTTGTAGTTCTCGTCTTCTACTTTTACGAGTCGTACCAAACTTTCAGTTTGTGTCTCTATCTTATCAATAACTCTCCGCTCTCCTACTTTTACAGTGGTACATGACCCTTCATGCTGTTAAGCGTTTTAGAATGTACTAAGAATCTCGTCATTTACAAAAGGGTTTCACACCTCCATTTCTATAATTATGATCTCGTCTACTTTAACAGGGGATACATCCATCATGTCTAGAAGAGATCTTCCCGTCTCCCTTTCAACAGAGGCTTGACCACCATCTATGTCTAATGATCCTCCCCTGAGTTGAACCTCCTACCCAACGCTTTTGTTACACGGTCTATTAACCATCATGTCCAATATTATGATTTCTGATCTCTCACATCCCTCCTTGAATCGAGAGAATACCATCCCATGTCTAATGATCCCCTGATCTAACTGTACTACCAGTGAGGTATAAACACCATCATGGGGTCCTTAAGATTCTCTGTCATACGAACAGGTTAACACCTTATGGTCTAATTGAAATTTTGTCTACTATAGTGCACAGGTATGACTGTTATTCAGGTAACCTATATCTCCACTCAAATACATAGCTAGATCTCCGGTTATTTATACAGGCGTTCCACCACAATTTGTCTAAGACTATCGTCAAATTAGATAGCTTTCACCCGGGATAGGCTCGAGGTATGTAATGGGGTCTTCAGGTCTGCTCTGATCCAATATATTTCTGAAGAGAAGAAAAAAGTTATCATTGTGAAAAAGTGAATCAAAATCCTTCTTCCAGGAGGACAACTGCAAGGAAATCATCGTTTGAAAAGAGATCCTGATCAAGTTAAACAATAACCATGATAAACTAGCACACGACTAAATCTAATCAATGGCTCTAATTATGCTCGTCTACTCCCTATCATTACCCATAATAAAATGAGCACGTAATACCCTATCCATTGTCTAATTGAAATCCTCGGGATCTACTTTTACAGAATGTCCAGTATACTAGTCTCATAAAATAAATGAATCTTCTGTGCATAACGGAGACGATACAACCTTCATTTGTATCTAAAGAAGTCAGTCTCACATAATATCGAAAGAAATGTATGAATTTACTACTTTACTAGGATTTTGTCATAGAAATTTACTAACACCATCAGTGTCTTAATGATCTCGTCCTACCCATTACCAGGGTACGAACCATTCAGTGTTAATAGTATGATCTTCCAGTTGCTGAGACCTATAGCACAATGTAACATGTACTTACCGAAAAATGCTATACCCATCCTCATGTCTAATGATCTCGCGTCTAGCTTTTACAATGGGTTTTAATAATAATTTTTTTGAATCCCTCATTCTTATTGTGGGAAAACATCTCTAAGATTAATAGTTAATACGAATCATGTCCTAACTTATGCTTATACCATCATGTCTAATGATCTTCGGTTCTACTTCAGGTTACACCAATCAATGTCTAATTGATGTCGATACTATACTTTACCCATGGAGCAAATAACTATACTCGATCAAATGGTCTAATTATGACATCATGATGTAAAATGTTATTGTAACTTAAACACAGACAAATGTTACACAAATAGATCAAAACTCTCTAGAGATTAACACCACATACACACATATAATTTTTATTTAGTATTATAGACTGTAATCACGCTAAGGGAAAAAATATTTTTATTTCCTAGTACATCGGTGGTGTGTTCTGAATTCAACACTGTTGGTAGAGAGTTGACATCTTCTTGACGGATTTCGGCTGCTATTGATTGTTTGATTTTAAATGATTTATTAATTTAAAATGATGTTGTGGCGTGAGTGTATCACAAGAGTTTTAAGCATGAATAAAAATATATCAATTGCACGTTAACCCGTTAACGTCTTAATTTTATTACGAATTAAGGTTTTGTGAGAATTAACAAAAAGGCATAATAACATAAAGATACCCATAGACTGATACGCCTGATTTTTGCTTCGATTTCAAAGTACAGCTAAATTTAAAAACCGATAAACTTTACTATATTTTACATTCATTGCATACAAGCTGCACTACTTAAATAAATCTTAACTTTCCAGTGTCCGAATCTCAGGAAAGACATGTAATCCGTGCTACATTAAGACAAAAATCTTATTGAAGGGTCTGCGCAATCTCCCCCGAATGCAAATGCTGCAGTGACTTTTTCCAGCGATTTGTGGATTACAGTTAGTATAGGGCTCTACCTATTTATAATCAGAACAATATTCGCTGAGTTTTAAATTTTTCACTGTATCTTTATTATTCGCGGAAATATGCAAAATTAAAACCACACCAACCACAAAAAACCGAATGGCCGTCACGTATAATTTTTTTTTATTCACATAACTGGCCTTGCCAGCCATGCTCATAAATATTGTAGACACATATTAATACAAATATGATGTCCACAGCATGTGAGCTGGATTTCTACCCCCATTTTGTAATATAGAACATTAAATTAAAAAGTTTTTTACTATATCACAATTAATTGAATTTATGATAAAATATAATCTTACCATTCGTAACATGTTAGTATAAAAAATCTATCAAATTCGTAAATTAATTTGATATGACCACTCGTCTAAACGGCTCCGTAAAATTGATGAACCTGTTTGATAAATTTTATATTCATATAGCCACTCATGTAAGATCCTCATATTCTTACCCATCAGATCCCCAACAAAGAACAGAGTTCCCCAGCAGGACGGAGAAACCAAGGAGACCAGGTAGATAAGGAGCCATGGAAAGTCATCAGACCGAAAAGTCATCCGGATATAGCGATTCCTCGCAACTCCATACAATACACCAGCATTATCAGCTGAAAGCACGCCGAGAAATACTATAATTCACAAAACAAACCAAACAATCTGAGTGCAGAGTTAAGGATTCAACAACATTTAAGAATAAATCTTTAATTCAATCCACAGTTATACTGTAAATATTATTTTCTTAGAGAGTGCAATTTTAGTTATTGGCCACATTTAATTTTTTAAAGTTTATGCTATGGCTAGGCCTGCGCACCATCATGTCTAATATCTCGGTTCTAATTTACAGTACACACATCAATTCTCTTCATGATTCTCGTCTAACTTTACAGGTTACACCCATCAATGTCAAAATGACTCGGATCTGAGCTTTACAGGGACAACCCTTCATGTTCTAATGTCTCGTATCTAACGTTTATAACAGACACTTCTGTAATTGAATCTGTCTAACGTTACGCATCTTTGATCTCGAGATCTACTACTACAGCCCACCATACACTACAACACATTATCCTAAGAATCAACTCAATACCAGATGACCAACGCATGGTAGTGTGTACCTGTATCAAAAACAATCTATGTTAACAACCGGAAGGAGTCACAATTAGACCTTCAATATACCAGAAACAATTCAAATTTATGATTGGAGTCATTGACCATAGTCTCTCAAGGAATTGATTGACATAGCCTTGAAATTTATCTACCAAAACACCAAAAAGACGACAACAGGTAGAGTTTAGAAGTAGCAATATAATAATATGATGTGTTAAAAATAACCTTAATTTCTCACAGCTCATTAATAATGATAACAAATTTACTTGTATTATCATAATCGTAACACTTAATAAAAATACAGTAAAAAAAAACAACCATTCCACCAAGGAGTTATGAAAACTTCTAGAATTTAGATGATAATTCAACCCTGCTTGAATGGGTTATGCTAACCCCATCATTAGACAATCAATTGACACAATATGATATGGGACAAGTCCGGGACCACTGCTTTTTAACCAAATAATAAAACTAGGAATTTCGCCAGAGGTAGACAACTAAATACTCCCTTGGCACCAAATTATATTCAAATAGGGAGGTGAGCAATTGCAGAACTCTATATATTAGTCTTGCTGCTCTAAGTAAGTGAGTTTTTATTGAGGACAGGAATTTCTGCCAGATAAAAGTTGTGGTATCTACAGAAAAAGATGAACGACAGATTAGCAACAGACAATCTGATTTCCAGCTATTAAACACCCATTTGACTTTGAGTACAATTTGCAGGGGTTCAAACTACAGAATAAGTGAGAATATTAGGCCAATTACCAGTATGTAAAGGATACAATCATAAGCGCAGCTCCAACAGAATCATTTGAAGAAGAAATCAAGCTGTTTCTGGTTCACGAAAACGATTCCCTCCTCTAATAGACGGGCAATTAGCGGTATGCAATATCATATTAAAATTAAAAAATTTAAAACCCCTAATAAGTCTGAATAACAGTACATCTAAATAGTTTGTTATTAATAACATATCCATGATCAACTGGAAAAGAGAGAGGAAAAAGAAATAAGGTTAAAAAACACATTACCGATTACGTAGGATAATTACAATCACAGTATATTCTAATCATTTAAAAAGGCATTCAGAATAATGCTCATAATAGATTGCATGCGATTATAGATTTAATAATGAAAAGAGAAAACAATGGGAATATGGAAATTTATGTTCTCATACAAAAGATATTTCGTTTTCTTTCTTTACAAAGTAAATTAAAGCGGGGTGGGGGAAGGTATCCAACCGTCCGGCAGGGTTGTATTACCCGTGGTGCGGGTGCAGAAGAAATGTCTCATGGTGTTGGAGGAACTCCGAGCCGTGCGAGTAACTGAAAATGTGTATTCAACAGCGCTCCCATAAGTAACGATAGTTTGACCAATAGCAACTGCTAAAAATTGGGATGGCGATGAGCATCGAACACCAAGTGGGTTTCCACGTGCAAAAACTTTTAATTCTTCTTTACATGTTTTCAGATGGCTAGGCCAACCGTCATCAGAAACAAATTTACATCGGTATATTCAGAGCTTAAAGTGTAAAATTACGGTTTCAAGAAGTGACGTTCAACCATAACATTGTGTAACGTGAAATCACGTGATTCGTTTTTTCTTAAACAATAGGACGGTAGAGCACAGAACAAAATTGTTGGATGTTAGAATTAAAATATAAGTAACATATAAGTACAATGAGAAAAAATACAGAGTCTGATTCTGTGAAAAGGACTTGCGTTGACATGATGAATTTGGACATAAAAAGTTTTAAGAGTACTTCAAAAATCCATTATACACTGTATATTAGCCACCTGTGGCCGTTCCATAGGTTGAGTGTTGGTTTCTTCATCTTGGCAGAATGTAGAAATCTAAGTTTCCTCGGTGCGTACATAGTCCGAAGTATTTATTATTGTGGTGAAGGATGATTGTCTTAACAGGAAGGGTTCTGGTGTTAGTACTCGGAGCTCACTGATAGCCAGGTCCTTCCTCTAACGTTATGCGTTTGTTGAAAATTTTGTCTCTTTGGTGTACCGGTTAGTATCTTTGACGACTCTAAAATTTAGCTGCCCTCAATTGTTGGTTGCAGCTTTCCGGTGGTGCGTTTCCAAGGCGTAGAGTTTTGTTGGGCTATTGAACTGTGGGTTGTATTGGTACTGTTAGTACTTGTAATGTGCCATTCTGGATGCGACTTTCCTTGACATGGTTTTCCGCGTGTCGATGTACTTTGCGGCCCATGTAAGATTTGTTGGCAAACTATGTGTGCAAGTGTAGTCTATATCCGGTAAGGGTTTGCTGTATATATCTATTGTTAGCCGGCGTAAAGCCTGCATAAGTTTCCCCAACTGGTGGGTGCGCTGGCCAGTTGAACAGGGATTAATCTCTTGATTTTGTTGGTTTATGCTCAGGTAGATTCTTTGAGAAGGTGTAAGTTTTTGTATAAGCTTAAAATCGATGGCGTGGAGCTGTTTGAGACCAGACGGTTCCAGAGATTTGACAGTGTCAATCCACGTCTCCTCAGTTCTCAGTGGAACGAATGTGAACGTTATCTGCTTGTCTGGGGTGGCAATGACATATCACTTTGACGTCCATCGATGCGAATGGTTTGCGACGTAAGAGTGGCGGAGACAGGTTTGTATGGTTGGCACATCGAATATCGGAACGAAATGGCCATGCATTTCCTCGACGGATAAGTGGATGTTTTGTGCCGCACGAATATCGTATGTTGCACTTCTGGCACTGTAGTAGATAGACGACATCTGGTGCGTTTGCACCAAAACTAAGGTTTTGTCGGGTACCACGAGCAATGTTCTGATATATGTGGGATTTCTTGAGATTAGTTGCTATAGAAGGTTTGCGTTTATCCGTGATAATGTATATGGGCACACATGGCAAGGTTTTCCCACAATAAATGGCGCCGCCTTTAGACAGTAATACACGCCCCTAGCTGAGTGTTGACGCGCTGACTTTTACAAATAAGTAGCTTCTTTGAGTGCGACTGTGGTGACTCTTCCTATCGCAACCGTTAACTTTACTGGTTTATCCGAAGAGAGCGAGTTGTCCAAGGTGGTGGGTATAGTGCTGTAGTAAACTGCCTATATGTTTGCGTCCAGAGAACGTTACGTTTTAAACCGTTAAGGGTTCGCCTGGGTCTGTTATATCAAGGTACAGGATAGCAACGGGATCGTTGGGGTTTGGGAGTTCTCCTAGCGACGGTAAAGAGTAAATCCATTCTTTTGGAACTATTTCTGCAGGCTCTTGGTAGATCAGCAGTAGTAATGGAGGTTGCGTTTAGGACGATGTGTACCACATAACAAATTAGACATGTAGGTGGATGGGTCGAGCTAGTGTCTTAGGTCGTGACCTCTGTGTTCAATAGTTAGACCGAGAATCCCTATTTCGATAGACTATGATGTATAGTGCTAACCCAATCTCACCTGCGGGGTGAAGCCTGCCGAACGAATGTACATAGTGTAGTAGACGAGGATCATTAGGGTAATCCCCGACACCAATATGAATGGCACCAGGAAAAATGTTATTTTTTCTGCAGTCTGGTTGATCGACGTATCTCTTTCTAGGACAATTTTTAGATTGAAACCTGCAATATATCCCATGCGTAAACAAAGGTGAAATATGCAAAATCTAACCGGGGCATTCGTTATATCAAAAGTATCCCCTAAAGAGATCCGCCGGAAATAGCATCTCTACATATATTTTAATTTGTTAGAAGCCTCTCGTCCACAAAGCTAGGAGCTTAGTTTAGTTTGAATGTAATTACGAGCCAAAAAGGCGATTGTTACGTATTTATATGAGCCCTGATGAAAAAGTTACAGACAACGAGAATTGGTACTAGAGACTGAGTACATGGTTATGCGTAACAAAGGCTCTATAGTAACATTATGGAGTTAGAAACTCAATACACTCATTATTACATATATACTTTGTGCATATTAAAAAGTATTTCACCCGCTGTCCTAACCAGGACCTGTAATCTAATACAAAGTGGCCTTTAATAGACGACGTTAGAAAAGACGAAAGAGTTCTCACTTTAAAATCTAACCTGTAAAAGACCTTATTACAGTTACAAATAATTGTTTAAGAGTTCCCAACTTAAATACCCACCAAAATTGTGTAAACCTTGCGTCCTAAGAGTAAATCAGATAAAGACAAATTTGAAGAGATGAAGAAAACCAAAAAACTTTACAAGACAATGTGGGTCGAGAAGTGGGATAAAATAGTGAACTCTACCAGCGTGCAAAATTTGTTTCTTTTGTTTATGATGATGTGAACAAGATACTAAGTGCCCATCACCCCATCCCTGGTATTTTAACATAAGAAGTAATAAGTTGCTGGATTAAAATAAATTATGGTGAGAAACGGCGTGAGATATATCACATACAAGTTTGCTGCGGTGGAAAAAAAAGAAATACATGTTTAAGGAATTAGCTGCACAACAATGTGTTACACAGTCAGCTGATATATAGAATATCGGTGTTGTACAAGAAGCGTATATATATATATAGGCATTTAGGAAAAGTTAATAGATTAAGTGAGAATATGCCCTAATCAAGAGATGTAACATCTAGTATAATATTCCTGAGGGTGTGTTTCACCTTGGGTGCGGTCAACTGCAGTAGCCATTCTCTCTCTATTTATTGTGTGAAATATAGCAATAGCGTATTTATAGATACTGTTTTGAATATGGCTAGAGAACAATTTAAACAACTAACTATTCTTGTCATTCTTTGTGAAGGTTGACTTTGAATAAAAAACAAAATCGATTTGTGTATGACATTGTGAGTTTCATAAAGCCGCGTTTATAGTTCAGAACTAGTTAAGGTAACCGAACTGTATTATCTTGATATGAATGATCCATACGAGTATGTTGATCTAACATAAATCTGCTGAGTTATTTATGGGCTCGGACATTTTTTCACCAAAACGATAACACTATAAAAGTGTTCCAATAGACTGGTGTAAACATCCACACTAAGTTCTGTTCGGTAATATATTTGAATTTCCACTTTTGTCCATTGCAAAATTTTATGGAAAAGCCACCTGAGTAAATTTTAGCAACATAATAAATCTAAAAATAAAAGTTTGTAGCAACCTAAAACTCTTTGAAAGCGAGAGTGTGTGGAAATTGTTTAACATGACAATAGTCCAGCGTCCCGAGGACTTTTTAGGATGCCTAAAATGATGAACAATTACTTTCTTCAGCAATGTGCCAGAGCATGGATTTTCTAATGAAAAAATTAAGTAATCTTTTCTCTTATTCACCAAGTAAAATGTAATACTGATTATAGTTTAAAACCCCATAATGTACACCAAACTGTCATGCCATTCCATCCTTTCACCTGAGATTTTCAACTTTTAACACTTCATAAAATATATAAAAATTAGAAGAATAGAAAATATATTTTCCGCCTACGACAGTACATCTATAGCTAGCCCGTCTTAAAAGGATCGTGTATAATAGCAGTACAAACCAAAAATTCCACTTTGCGGTTAACAAAAACAGATATCGTAATACGTAAAACTAGGTTTACTCTAGAAAAAAAACCTTCAAAAAACATTGAGTAAACCATTCTTACTCAATACGGATCACATATAACATAAACAGTTTATATGATAACAGAGTTTGTGTCTCGAAATATAAGTTTACTGAAAATGACAGCTATATTTATCGCGTGGGTATGTATATCTTACCAGTGTTAGGATTGCTTCCTTCCCAAAAGACAGTTGACAAACATATGTCATTGACATAAATCGAAACTGCTCATTGTTAAAATAGATTCTACAGCTTTTCTTACAATTGCAACCGTCGTCAATTACGCATGCTTCCTCTGTGTACGTCCCGCCGTAAACCGGGGTCAATTTTGGCAATGTATTCTTGTTGAAAGGTCTGTGCCTGCCATGCGTGCTCTACGAACTGTGCGTGAAATGGCCTATAATGATACGTGTACATGCAATGTTTGATATTTTCAGAAATCTGTCAACCACTCGGACGCAGCGCGCAGTGTTTTGCGGACGTGTAAACATGAAAGCCGCAAGTCATATGTGAAAATAACCTAGATTAAAATGTATAAGATCTATTTTAGTGTATTAGTAAGTTTTTACCCATTGTCACCATTTTTATGAAATAAAATGAAGATTTTATAGTGAAAATATTTTTGAGCTGCAAAAGATGAGTTAAATGATACCTCTAATTCTCGAATAAATATTAATGACAGATTAGTGATAAATACATAATCGATCTACCTACTTTTCTTAAGCCCTTGGTCCCGGAAGTGTGTTTCAAAGAAGCAAAAACATCATTGGCATCTAGTTTACCCCACATCCTCGCCGCGCTACATGGAACGACCGACGATTTTAGATGATGATGTACTTGTTTGGATTTCTGAAGATGAATCGAGATTTTCTTGATGACAATTGCTACTTATGAAGGTAAACTGGTTTTAAAGATATGCTTTTTGTTGCGTATCAAAAAGTGTTGCCACCCATTATGTTTTGACAAATGCCCTGTTGACAAAGCTACGTATATATGTTTGATTAATCATCATAAATATCGGTGAAATAAAAATTTCCAATTTAATAAAATTGAGTGTAATTTCCCATGTCTACCATACAGTTCTTTCATATGTGCTTAAATTTTTTAATTTTTTTCTTTTTTTTTTTTTTCCAAAGGTTTATTAGATAGCTTTTATGTGTAAATGGGGCATGTAAACCAAAAACGTAGTCGTGGAGCGGGGAGCGTTTCGTCCCCATTCACTAGTGCATCAATATAGAGGGTCAAGTCGACCTTCTTTGAGCAACTATGGTCGTTTTCATTTAGGTAAATCCTGAACGAAAATGCATTTTTTTTTACACTGCCTGTGCCATGGCTTTTGTTCAAGTGGCTATCCCTGAAAACAAACCACTTGTAAGAAAATCAACAAATCACCAGATCCGTTACTTTAAATTCATAATTGGTTCCAATCCAGTCAACAATATTAATAAAAAATGACACGGGATATAATATGTTAGATGCGACAACGCATATTATGGCCT
>SAYR01042969.1:8758-35257 GCA_004382745.1 Argopecten irradians irradians | reverse complement strand
CCCTTGTATTATTGGCAGATGGATGCTAACCGCACCAGTCATAAGGATAGCTAGTTCTCCAATGATCCATTCCATCGAGTTCGGTCCGGTTATCCCTACCCTATCTCCTGTCTGGATACCTTGGTCCAACAGAAACGAGGCGGTGCGGGTTGCCCGCAGTTTGAGATCACTGAGAGTAATGGCACGGCGAGTTCCATCAGGGAAGCGCTGGATAAATAGTTCCTTTTCTGGTTCCTTACAGACATTCTCATTGAAGACGTCAACAATGGATTTGTACTTGATCGGATGGCCAAGCGGCCTGTCGATGAAGCTTAGCTCCGCCATACTTTTCAATTCACTGAAAAAAGTAATGTACAATCATAAAATACAGAGAAATATCAACCTAATACCATTTTTGTTTGTTTAATTACTTAAAAGCGGTGGTCGGGGGTCATGTAAGGACGGCCTCCCTTGTATGTGGTGTGTGGTGTATGGTGTGTTGTGCCTTCTTGTATAGTAGAACTCTTTTTATACTGCTATATCACTTTAAAAAAAGTTTCAATGTTTGTTTGTTTGTTTGATTTATTAACGTCCTATTAACAGCAATTAAAATGGTGATATCAGAGGAACATGACTACGTATGTGTAGTATTTCAATCAATAAACCAAATTAAAATCAATCAATTATTGAATAGTGTGAAATATCTTACATCGTATAAAACAGTTCGAAAAAAATTCTTACCAATCGTTAGGTATGTCCTATCCCTTGTATGACTCTCCCGTGAACTAAACAAAAAATCAGTTCTATATACGTATTCAAATCACGCTATCATATTTATGTCAGAGACGCATGTCTACTCATACTGTGGTGAGATAGCACACGAACGTCTACACATCAATTTTAAAAATATGTATATATGCCATGTGTGCTGCTCACCCGCTGTGTAGAAGTGTCACCGACGTCAAGTAATTCTCGTGGAGGTAACTGGGTGAGGTACATGGCATTGAATATACCACGGTCTTCCGAAACACGCACCTCGCACAACATACACGCAACACACTGCATACATGGGAGGCTGTCCTTACATGACCATAGCTGTTAATAGGACGTTAATTAAACAAACAAACATGGCATTGAAACTAAGAACACGATGCTAATTTTAATAGATAAAAGAAGAATTGACTACCAATTACCATTTTGTCAATCTAATTAAATTAAGATCCATATAACCACTCTTATCAAACGTAGTGATAATAAGGATCTGGATTTTCATCAGATTGTCATTTTGTATTTGTTTATCCTGAATATAATTCACTAGTAATTAAATCTAATTGTACCCCCTGACGGCTGCACACGGGTTAACCGATTGCACGTTGGGTGAAATTGTTTTCGTAACCTAAAGTCTTCACACAAGGGTACGTCTCAATTAAATATATTTAAACTTTCAAGGACAAACAAATATGTATAAAATATTCAATACTATTATGTTCAAATGGGCTGAACCACTTAGGTTGGACACAAGTGTTAACAACAGTTTCTCAACTGTTTTGGGTTCAGTAAAGGTACTTCAAACCCCATAAAAAGTCCATCGGAACCCCCCATGGCAAGCCTTATTTTCAGTATAAATCCAAACTGGCCGCCATAACTGTACGTTCAATTTTAATATAGACATACTATTGGAACTGATCGACCAGAAAATAATATTGAGATTTTAAATCTAACCAATTTCAGGATAAACAATCCGATTGATACAATTTTTGTCATCTAATGTAGGTCATAGTGACCTATTTGTTAAGGATAGTATTTTGTCTGGCCTTGTTTATTGCGAGTTAACTGTTCCCAGTGAACACAATAACTTAAGTAAATTCAAATTGAGCTTAATGACACATCAATACAACAAAATATGTTTGTTTGTTTGAATATCTTAACGTCCTATTAACAGCCAGGGGCATGTAAGGACGGCCTCCCATGTATGCAGTGTATAGCGTGTGTGAAGTGCGAGGTGAGTGTCTTTGGAGACTGCCGTATGTTCGTGTTGTGTCTTCTTGTATAGTGGAACTGTTTCCCCTTTTATAGTGCTATATCACTGAAGCAGTGCATCAGTGCATTCTTGGGGGGGGGGGGGGGGGGGGGGGGGGGGGGGGGGGGGGGGGGGAGCGCGGGGGGCGGGTGTTTATATGGTAATAGTTAAATTAATTGTTCTATTGTGTATGGTTGCTTGTGCATATTTGTATATAAATAGTAGTTATTGTAGAGTTGGTTGTTGGATGCAATATACACTTAACCCAGTAATCCCTTGTGGAGTGTATCTGACTTTGTTGTACCATCATATAGGCGGGTGCTCCGAAAAAAAAGCGGAGGAATTTACGTTGTTACATACATACATGCCGCCAAAGACACTAAGCAACACATCCCAACCGGTCACATAATACTGACAACGGGCGAACCAGTCGTCCCACTCCCCGTTTGCTGAGCGGTAAGCAGGAGCAGAAACTACCACTAGTATAGATTTGGTATGTCTCGGCCAGGGGAAAGAACCCAGAGCCTTCCTCACAAGGCCGAGCGCTCAACAGAAAGCCAATTCTATCGCGGTACAACAAGACAAGACAATTCTATCGAATGTAAAAAAACGACTTCGTCGATTCTGATATTTTTGTTTGGAAAATGTGCTGAAAAGAGGAAGTAATTTGACGATTGATGAATTTAAAATCAGTCATGTCATGCTAATCAACGTGAATGTAACTATGGAAAATGTTTTAAGCCCTGTGCAAAGTATGCTAATCAGAGCCCAATTTAATATCCCCCGCAAACGTGTTACGCGGGAAATGATAATAGATGTGATAATTGTCTCAATTTGTAGCAGTTTGCTATATAGAAAATATGTCCAAAATTAGACTTCTATAGCCTCTAGAATTTTTAAACAAAAATCAAGAAACGACCAACTTGGCAGCTATTTCGAAAGGTTTTTTTTTTGTTTGTTTGAGTTTTACGGCCCATCGACAACTAAGGTCATTTAGGGCCAAACTACAGGGCAGGCATCAGTACCAGGATATAAACAAGGACTGTATTTAAAGATCAGGATTAAAAATGACAAGTAAAAACTGAAACAAAATCGAAATGTTGATTAAATACAAGGAGTTGCATAGAATAAAATAGTTTTGGCTAAAAACCTTGAGAAAACTCATCCCCAATGTTGATGAAACGGTGGGTTGCGTTGAAATGAATATAAGATACGATGAGAAAACGCTCAAATTTTGTTAAAAATGCCGATCTCTTTGAGTTGAAAATACGATTATGTCTTACGGCATGGAACAAAGTGTACATGTCGGAGACATCATAATACTCATCTCGTATGTGTTTAAAATCAATACAATGCAATAGAACATGCTCCATTGTGAGAGGAAAATCACATGCATGGCATGTAGAAGAATCCTCCCCTCTCAATACATAGGAATATGTAAAATATGTGTGTCCAAATCGGAGCCGAGAGAGAACAACTTCCTCTCTGCGGTCTCTCCGAATGGACAGATTAAGTGTAGGTTGTATTTTGAAAAGTTTATTGTTTGTTTCGGACCTTTGTTGCCTGTGGTGTTTGATGGCTGACTGAATGTAAGGTTTGATGTCGGTGTAATGTAGTTTCAAATGTGTTTGTGCTAAGCGAAGAGCAGTCTTAGCTGCTTTATCGGCCTTTTCATTTACCTGGATCACCACGTGCAGGACGTGTGGACATAGGTCACGTGGTACGATTCGGAATGCCGACAAAAGCCGAAGGTACTGAATATGGCGGTGATTGAAGGCGCTGTATTCAAAACCAGGAATATATGATCCCTAGATTTCGGCGCTCTTATAGGCCGACATATTCTTTTGGGGAGCCTAATCAATAAGTTACATGTGCATGTTCAAATATCAAATGTTTAAGCAATGTATAGTTACAGTGAAAATTACCAGAAATACAACTTTAAGGCTTGTGGTGATATTTGCTTTTTAAAAATTTATTTCCGATTACATTCCTGTCGCTCTGTTAACACAGTACAATGGGATGGCTCAGCCAATCACCTTCCAAAGAAAACCACACTTATAGCAAGATAAGCTGTCCTTCAACCCAGGTATAAGTAAAAGTATAAGTAAATCGTTTACGTATGTTTGTTCCGATGCAATGTCTCGCTATTCTACTGTGATAGTATCACCACACTTAATAAGGAGTTACGGCCCTTGGCGGAAATCTCGAGTGACCGTAGTGATAGTGAATGTAGTAAACATACGTTTACGTATGTTTGTTCCGATGCAATTTCTCGCTATTCTACTGTGATAGTATCACCACACTGCGCATATTCACAGAAACAAGAAATTATAATGAGCACGTATTATCGACTAGAGCTCTAGAGTCGATTTTCATTCGCCATTCCTGAACGTATCTAATGATGTTACCAGTGTCAACATCAACTAAAATCATTACACATATGGCTATTTATCTCATGTTTAAGATTAAAAGCCATCACAATTAATATAAATTAGTTTTTATGTTTAACCGGATCATCGCTTCTTGTTTAATTTTCACTTTGTCGGGTTTTCCCGTTGCGAGTCGTGGAAGAGAATCAAATTCGAGGAAATATGTTGGATCTTGCCCTATAACATTGTCACCGAGGATTTCAGTGCAGCGTTGTCGAACATCCAGCATTGTGATTGGCGTGGTTTTATCTAGCACCACGCATGCGCAAACCTCCTCATACACACGTTCATCAGGCACAGCTAAGACTACAACATCGTTCACACCAGCAATAGAAGTGATGCATTCCTCTACGTCACCCGATACCACCTTCAGTGTACCTCGTTTAATGATGTTGCTCGTCTTTCCTTTAATAATCAGTCCTCCATCAGACCTCAGAATTCCCACATCCCCCATGTTTAGCCAGCCGTCCACGATCAACTTGTTTTGATCTTCTGTTGCATTGATGTATCCTTTTAACATCCAAGGAACTTTTATGAAAAATGTGCCCATTTCTCCACGAACCACCGGGTTCAAATCTTCCCCACAAACCTTTATTTGAACTCCAGGAAATGTAGAGCCAAGTTGTCCGACTTCCATGTCGCTGTCTAACTCACAGTATGTCACTAAGCCCACCTCTGTGGAACCATACACCATGTACATCCGTTCACAGACCTCTCCGATGATCCCTGTGTCTTTGTGTTTGATAATCTGGCCGCCGGTGATGATCGATTTCATTCTGTATCCCGTCTGAATGATTTTATCTTTGTTCTGCAGTATATCGTATATACAAAACGGGAGAAAAAGGCCACTTGTGCATTTTTCCTTCATTATGATATCCCAGAGTTCCATGATGTCGCCTCCCTTAGCAGTTATCCGTCCATCCCGAAACACTCTCGTGTCGGCCTCTAATAGACAGTATATAATATTACCGCCAATCCAGGAGAAAGGGCGGTCGCTAAAGCATATACCTCCACTTTCATTTTCTCCGCGATACATCATGAAAGCCGATTCCGTGTTAACTAAAGCCAAATGAGTGAATTCCACCATTTTAGGCTTCCCTGTGGAGCCAGATGTCATAAAAACAACGGCAGTAGACTCCGGGAAGATTCGTGGGAGTTCCCGATCTGTCGGATACTCAATCGCTAGTGATTCCACGTCAGTCAAAGTAGAGTTCCCAGTCTTTCGCAGTAGAACAAAACTTGGGTTACCTTTCCCTTGAGGTGGGTTGTTAGAGAGGAAATTCTCGGTGTCTTTTAAGAATGACTTATCATCCTCCGGGTCAAATAGAACCAACTTACATCCTGAAATCTTTACTTCGAAGAGGGTTTTCTTAAAGTTCCCTTGTATTATTGGCAGATGGATGCTAGCCGCACCAGTCATAAGGATAGCTAGTTCTCCAATGATCCATTCTATCGAGTTCGGACCGGTTATTCCTACCCTATCACCTGTCTGGATACCTTGATCCAACAGAAACGAGGCGGTGTGGGTTGCCCGCAGTTTGAGATCACTGAGAGTTATGGCACGGCGAGTTCCGTCAGGGAAGCGCTGGATAAATAGATCCTTTTCTGGTTCCGTAGAGACATTCTCATTGAAGACATCAACAATGGATTTGTACTTGATCGGATGGCCAAGCGGCCTGTCGATGAAGCTTAGCTCCGCCATGCTCTTCAATCCACTGAAAAAAGTAATGTACAATCATTAAATACGGTGAAATATCAACCTAATACCATTTTTGTTTGTTTAATTACTTAACAGCGGGGGTCAAGTAAGGACGGTTCCCTTGTATGTGGTATGAGCGTGTATGTAGTAAGTGCATATTTTGGAAGACTGTGGTATAGAACTCTTGCCCTTTTTATAGTGCTATATCACTGTATTGTTTCTTTGTTTGATTCATTAACGTCCTATCAACAGCTATGGTCATGTAAGGACGGCCTACCATGTATGTGGTGTGTTGTGTGTATGTTGTGTGATGTGCGTGTTTTGGGAGACTGTGGTATGTTTGTGTTGTGTCTCCTTGTATAGTGGAACTGTTGCCCTTTTTATAGTGCTATATCACTGATGCATGCAGCCGAAGACACCCAGCAACACACCTCACCCGGTCACATTATACTGACATAAGCGAATCAGCCGTCCCAATCCCTGTTTGCTGAGCGCTATCTCACTGTAAAAAAGTTTCAAAGCGAAAAAATGCACATTTTCAAATTGACAAAATGACCGCCGAATGGGTAATTTCTTAAAATCACTATATAAAAAATATTCTAGGAATAGAAATGTTATTTTTTACAAAATTTGTAATGGACAATTTGCGTCAGATATTGATCAATTTTATTGGAAAATCTCTTAACTTGATCTATGTCGAAACGAGACTTCAACGGGACTGAAACCTCGGTTGTGTGGATCCTTATATGCAATCAGCCAACCCAAACAAAGTCACTCAAACCTTTATATTTTGTCATACTATACAGGTGAACTCAAACAGTCAGATCTAACAATTTTGTATGTAGTTCGAGTGCAAAAAGGTTCAGTCAAGGTTGCAGGTGAAAAGGTAACTGCGCAGAGTTAAAGATGCTCCACCGCTGACAAATGGTATATTTTCACTATCAAAAACAGAAGCAGACGATTTAGTATTTTTCTTCATTTACAAAGGTTAATTACTTAACACTATTACCACATTTGAAAAGTTTGAGCTTCTAATTTTACTTCAAGTAAAAAATATGAAAAATAATTAATTGCATCCCGACAAAATTCCGTGGCACTATATCCTATATGGAATGAAGTACTGATTGCGCATACACCAAAGGCGAAATGAAATCTATTTCTATATTAATTTTTCTTGTTGGTAACTAGACATATATATATACATGATTAAACACCAATAATTGTTCAAATGATGAATACCATTTATACCCTGTCGGCGGTGGAGCGTCTTTAAACGATAAAAAAGAATATACAGTTTACTCTGACATCAAACATCTGTTTAGCAACAAGATATCAACCATAATTGAGAATGTTTAAAACCCAAAGTTACTTCTGCAGTGCACAAAGTTCTGTCAAGGTTGCAGGTGGGAAAAAACCCGCGGAGTTAACAATAAAAGGAATATTCTAAGATAATCAATAATTGTTTAACCACTAGGTACTATATACACATATGAGAATATGACGAGTTAGCACAATCTGATATCTGAACTGACAATACGGTACCCAGTTGTCCCACTAAAAGAATTTTCATATCCACTGTAATGTTCACAACGCAATAGGAAACACGACACCTTTTCGTCAAAAAAAAAGTGCTTTAAAAAATTCGTCTTTTATGTCAGCTACACAACAAAAAACTCATGTATTCTGTATGACCCGCACATCAACAAAAGTTATATTTTTTAACTTGTAATTATTGCTATGTGCAGACGGCCCTGTTCACCAAATTCTTGTCGTTCAGAAGTGCTTTATGGGTAAAATTACCCAGGGAGAATGTTGGGAGAAATAACAACAGAAATACAATTGAACGTTTTATATGCTCAATATATAGAATCTTAGTACTTGCACACATCAACAAATACAAAACATATTCACGTTTGCGTTATTATGTTCAAACACACGAGATTAGTTGATGAGTGGTATTGAGAATATCTTATAACCAGAAAATGTCTCATCGCTTTCGAAATCAATCCCTCATCAAACTAAAACCAGACTGCAATAAAAATGGTGAATATCAGAGGAACATGACTACGTATGTGTAGTATGCTCAATCAATCAACCAAATTAAAATCAATCAATAATTTGAATAGGTGTGAAACATCTTACCATCGTATAAAACAGTTCGTTAAAAAATAATTATTCTTACAAGCGTTAGGTATGTCCTATCCCTTGTATGACTTCCGTGAATTAAAAAAAAATCAGTTCTAATACGTATTCAATCACTGCTATCATTATTTATGTCAGAGACGTTATGTCTACTCATACCCGGGGTGCGATAGCACATGAACTTCTATACATCAATTTTAAAAATATAATGTGTGTATGTGTGTAGTCGCCTCCGTTTACTTATCGCTGTTCACCCGCTGTGTAGTACTGGTGTCACCCCGACGTCAAGTAATTCCCGTGAGGTAACTGGGTGAGGTACATGGCATTGATACAAAGAACACGATGCTTAATTTTCCAATAGATAAAAGAAGAATTTACTACTAATTATCATTTTTTGTCAATCTAATTAAATTAAGATCCTTATAACCACTCTTAATCAAACGTAGGGATAATAAGGGATCTGTATTTTAATCAGATTGTCATTTTGTTATTTGTGTATCCTTCTGAATATATACCCCTTGACCGGCTGCACACGGGTTAAAACCGATTTGCCACATTGTGTGAAATTGTCTTCGTAAACATAAAGTTTGTTTTGTTGATTAATTAACCGTCCTATTTAACAGCTATGGTCATGTAAGGACGCGCCTCCCATGTATGCGGTGTTTGCGTGTATGTTGTGAAGAGCGTGCGCTGTTTTGGAGACTGCGTTTATATTTCATGTAGTGTCTTCGTGTATAGGTGGAAACTGTTGCCCTTTTTATAGTGCTAATATCACTGGAAGCATGCCGTCGAAGACACCAAGTTACGTCTACACCACCAAGGGCACCTCTCAATTAAATATATTTTAAACTTTCAAGGACAAACAAATACGTATAAATTGTTCAATATTATTTATATTCAAATGGGCTGAGCCACTTAGGTTGGACACAAGTGTTAAACAACGTTTCTCACTGTTTTGGGTTCAGTAAAGGTACTTCAAACCCCATAAAAAGGCCATTGGAAATCCCCCAATGTCCAGCCTTTTTAATCGGTATAAATCCAAATTGGCCGCCCATAAACTTGTACGTTCAATTTTAATCTAGATATACTTTCTGTGAACTACAACCAGCAAAAAAAGATTGAGGTGTCAAATCGTAAACCGTTTTCAGAATAAACAATCCTGTTTTGATTACCATTTTTGTTCATCTAATGTACGGTCATAGTGCTCTGGGCCCTGTCCTCTGGCCGAGACACAACCAAAGTTCTATTAAAAGTTCGGTAGTTTTTCTGCTCCTTAGCGCTCAGCAAAACGGGGGAGTGGCGAACGACTGGTTTCGCCGTTGTCAGTATTAATGTGACCGGGTGCGGGTGCTCGATGCTTTGGTGTCTTTCGGTGGCATGCTTCAGTGATATAGCACTATAAAAAGCGTGCAATTAGTTCCCACTATTTACAAGAAGACATAACATTGAATTTTATTGAAGTCTCCCAAACACGCACCTCGAACCAACATCACGCGGAGACCTGTCCTTACTGCCATAGCTGTTAATAGCGGGACGTTAATTATAATTACAAACAGAACAATACAAAAGGTCTATAGTGACCTTATTTATTATAGGCTCTGGGTTCTGTCCCCTGCCGAGACAACACCAAAGTCTTATGGAAAAGTGGTAGTTTCTGCTTCCTCTTAGCGCTCAGCAAACGGGGAGTGCGGACCGACTGGTTCGCCGCCAGTTTTCAGTATACATGTGACGGGGTGGGGTGTGTTGCTTGGGTGTCTTCGGCCCGGCATGCTTCAGTGATGCGTGTATTGTTGTGCGAGGTGAGTGTTTCTGGGAGATTGCGCGTAATGTTTCGTGTTGTGTCTTCTTGTATAGTGGAACTGTGTTGCCCTTTTTATAGTGCTATATCACTGAAAGCAATGCCTCGAAGACACAAGCAACACACCCCACCCGGTCACATTATACTGACAACGGGCGAACCAGTCGTCCCACTCCCTGTATGCTGAGCGCTAAGCAGGAGCAGAAACTACCACTTTTATAGACTTTGGTGTGTCTCGGCCAGGGGACAGAACCCAGAGCCTTCCTCACAGGGGCGAACGCTCAACTCAAGGCCAAAAGAGAGGCGGTGCCAAGGGAGACATTAGGAAAGATAAAGTCAGTTAGGAAGAAGAGAAAAGATAAGATCCTAAATTTAGTCGCGTTTTACGATCATGCAATAGGGGCAGCAGGTACAATTCTAACGCTCTACCTGCAGGGCCATGTTGCGAGGTAACTGTTCCCTGTGAACACGATAACTTTAAATTTAATTTGAGCTTAATGACACATTAGTACAACAAAATTTGTTTGTTAGTGTGATTATTTTAACGTCCTTTTAACAGCCAGGGCCATGTAAGGACGGTCTCCCATGTATGCAGTGTGTAGCGTGTGTGAAGTGCGAGGTGAGTGTCTTTGGAGACTGCGGTATGTTCGTGTTGTGACTTCTTGTATAGTGGAACCGTTTCCATTTTTATAGTGCTATATCACTGAAGCAATGCATTCTTGGGGGTGGGGGGGGGGGGGCTGGGTGTATATGGTAATAGTTAAATTAATTGTGCTATGGGTATGGTTGCATGTGCATTTTTGTATATAAATTGTAGTTAGTTTGTGTTAGTAGAGTTGGTTGTTGGATGCCATAGACACTAAACCCTGTAATCCCTTGTGGAGTGTATCTGACTTCGTTGTGCCGCCATATAGGCGGGTGCTCCGAAAAATAAACTGAGGAATTTACGTTGTTACATACATGCCGCCGAAGACACCAAGCAACACACCTCAACCAGTCGCATTATACTGACAACGGGCGAACCAGTCGTCCCACTCCCCGTTTGCTAAGCGGTAAGCAGGAGCAGAAACTACCACTATTGTAGACCTTGGTGTGTCTCGGCCAGGGGACAGAACCCAGAGTCTTCCTCACAGGGGCGAGCGCTCAACAGAAAGCCAAATGTGAGGCGGTGCCAAGGGAGGCATTAGGAAACATAAAGTCAGTTAGGAAGAAGAGAAAAGACAAGATCCTAAATTTAGTCGCCTCTTACGATGATGCAATAGGGGCAGCAGGTACAATTCTAACGCCCCATATCCAGTGTTCCAGTACAACAAGACAAGACAATTCTATCGAATGAAAAAGAAATCACTTCGTCGATTCTGATGTTTATTTTTGTTTGAAAAATGTGTTGAAAAGAGGAAGTAATTTGACTATTGATAAATTTAAAATCAGACATGTCATGCTAACCGACGTTAATGCAATTATGGAAAATGTTTTAAGCCCTGTGCAAAGTATGCTAATCAGAGCCCAATTTAATATCCCCCGAATGATAATAGATGTGATAATTATCTCAATTTGTAGCAGGTTGCCATATAGAAAATATGTCCAAAATTAGACTTCTATAGCCTGTATAATTTTTATACAAAAATAAAGAAACGACCAATTTGGCGGCTATTTCGAAAAGTTTGTTTGTTTGAGTTCTACGGCCCATCGACAACTAAGGTCATTTAGGGCCAAACTACAAGGCAGGCATTAATATTAGGATATAAACAAGGACTGTATCTAAAAGATCAACATAAGAACAAGAGGCCCATGGGCCTTAACGGTCACCTGAGTTAGAATATATAATGAAACAAATAATGAAACAAATTTAAGACATATATACACTATATGCTGGGCCTTGAAGTTGGTCAGTGATTTATAAATTTGACTCTGTAGACTATGAAGAGTATTTGCTTCCATCAGACCTGTGAACTTAGAGGTTTGATCCTGCTCCTCTGGTCCCCCAGGGAGTCATCGAGGACGGATATGGATGTTAAAATGCTATATCTTCGGCTAATAATTCCTATCAAGTTTGACTAATTTCCTACGAAAATTGGGCAAATAATGTTCACAAATATGTTTTTCCTATATAAACTAAAGGAAACTCGACCCCTCCCCAGGGGGTAATGTGAGACCCCAAGGTCATATAATTCACAATTTTTATAAAACACCTTAAGACCTTTCCATCTATAGTTATTTGATTCTACTATATCCAGAATTTTAGAAGATTTTTGAAGTTTTAGCCTATTTGACCCTTTTTTAGTCCCGCCCCTCTGCCCCCAGGGGGTCGGCCAGGACTAATGTGGATATGATATTAAAATGCTATCTCAGGCTAATAATTCTAACCAAGTTTGACTCATTTCTCACGAAAATTGAGCAAAAAATGCTCATTAATGTCTTTTTTTCCTATATAAACTATAGTAAAATTGACCCCCTCCCCAAGCGGAAACAGGACACCCCAGGGTCATATAATTTACAATTTCTATAAACAAACTTTAAGACCTTTTCATCTATAAAGTGTATTTGATTACACCATTTCCAAAATTTTAAAAGAATATTTTTGAAGTTTTAGCCTATTTGACCTTTTTTGGCCCCGCTCCTCTGCCCCCAGGGGGTCGGCCAGGACCAATGTGGATATGATATTAACATGCTATCTCGGCTAATAATTCTAACCAAGTTTGACTCGTTCCCAATAAAATTTGAGCAAAACATGCTAATAAATGTGTTTTCCCTATATAAACTATAGTAAACTTGACCCCCTCCCCAGGGGGAAACGTGAGACCCCAGGGTCATATAATTCACAATTTTTGTATAGGATCTTAAGACCTTTCTATTTATGAAAAATTTTATTCTACCATTTCCAGAATTTCAGAAGAAGATTTTTTTTAAGTTTTAGCCTATTTGACCCCTTTTGACCCCGCCCGAAGGCCCCAGGGGTCAGTCATAGAAAATTTGTTAAAAGGATTAAATGGCCATCTCATTATGATAATTCTGACAACATTTGACTCATTTCCTATTACAAATGACCAAATAATGCGCAAAAATGTGTTTTCCAAATATAAACTATAGTAAACTTAACCCCCTCCCCAGGGGGAAATTAGAGACCCCAGGGTCATATAATTCACAATTTTTGTAAAGGACCTTAAGGCCTTTCTATCTATGAAGAGTATTTGATTCTACCACATCTGTGAGTAGAGAAGAAGATTTTTGAAATTTTACTCAATTTTACCCCTTTTGCCTCCTCCCACAGCCCCCTGGGGGGTTGGGGACCACATAATTCACAATTTTGATTGGCCTTATGCCTTAGAAGGTTTGTGCAAAATTTCATTGAAATTGCTTAAGCAGTTTTGGAGAAGAAGTCGAAAATGTAAATTGTTTACGGACATACGACGCACGACGACGGACAAAAGGCGATTAGAATAGGTCACTTGAGACTTCGTCTCAGGTTACCTAAAAAGACAAGTAAAAACTAAAACAAAATTGTAAATTTTGATTTAATAAAAGGAGTTGCATTTGATAAAATAGCTTTGGCTAAAACACATGAGAAAACTCATGCACATTGTTGATGAAACGATGAGTGTTGCGTTGAAATAAATATAAGATACGATGAGAGAACGTTTTGTTAATTTTGTTAAAAATGCCGATCTCTTTGAGATAGTTGAAAATACGATTATGTCTCACGGCATGTAAGAAAATGTACATGTTGGAGACAATATAATACTTATCTCGTATGTGCTTAAACTCAATACAATGCAATAAAACATGCTCCACTGTGAGAGGAAAATCACATGCATGGCATGTAGGAGAATCCTCCCCTCTCAATAGATAGGAATGTGTAAAATATGTGTGTTCAATTCGGAGCCGCGGGAGAACAACTTCCTCTCTGCGGTCTCTCCGACTGGACAGATTAGGATTAAGTGTAGGTTGTATTTTAGATAGTTTATTGTTTGTTTCGGTAGAACACATTTGTTGCCAATGGTGTTTAATGGCTGACTGAATGTAAGGTTTGATGTAATGTAAGGTTTGATGTCGGTGTAAGGTAGTTTCAAATGTGTTTGTGCTAGGCGAAGAGCAGTCTTAGCTGCTTTATCGGTCTTTTCATTTCCCTTTATACCAACATGGCTGGAAATCCAGAGATAAGAAATTTGAGTTTTAGAAGACAATCGAAATGTTCGGATCAAAAGATTTTGGATTAATGCGTTTCTAGGGTGTCTTGATTTCAAAGCCTGAAGAACCGAAAGAGAGTCGGAACAGATGATTGCCTTTTCAATGCGGTGTTCTTCGATATGGTCAAGCGCCAGACTGATAGCACATGCTTCCGCAGAGAAAATGGAGGCAACATCCGGGAGTCGGATAGAGGAGCAGTGATTAGATGTACAGCATGCTGCCGCAACATTATCACCATCTTTTGATCCGTTAGTGAAGATCTGAACATGGTCAGGGAAAGCCCTAATGAACTCCCGAAAGGAGGATTTGTGTTCTTCGGGTAATACACTGGATTTTGCCCTCTCATGTAGAGATAAATTGATATCATGTGTTTGAATGAGCCATGGTGGTACATCCGATACGGTGTACTCGTCAATGGTGTCGAAATTTATATTTAGTTCCAGCAAAAATTTTGAAATTCTGATGCCAAATGTTGGTATGAGCTTTAGATTTTGTGATTGAATACAAGGTTAAATGCGGGATTTTTGGGGTTGAATTTCAGTTGAGCAGCATACTGTAAGGATAATTTCTTTCGTCGATCGTCTAGAGATGGCTCACTAGCTTCCACATGGAGACTCTTCACAGGTGTTGTTCGAAAAGCTCCAAATGCAAGACGCAGTCCCTGATTCTGTATTGGGTCAAGCATCTGTAGATAGGAGCTGCGAGCCGATCCATAGACAATAGAGCCGTAGTCAAGTTTTGATCTAATAAGTGCCCGATAGATACGTAGAAGCGTTTCACGGTCTGCACCCCAATCAGAATGGGAAAGAACTCGTAGAATGTTCAGCGCCTTCGAGCACTTATCCTTCAGATGTTTGATAGGTGGAACAAAGGACAGTTTCGAATCAAATATTAGTCCAAGAAATTTAGTTTGTTCAACTACTGGAATTTTAATTCCATTGAGTGTGAGGTCAGGATCATTGCGTGGTTTTCGTTTTTGACAGAAGTGCATACAGTTTTTGATCTTGAAAATCTAAAGCCATTTTCGTCAGCCCAATTTTGTAATTTGCCTAAACATTGTTGGAGTTGTCGTTCTATTTTTTAAATTTTAATGGGGTCATAAAGGTTCAAACATTTATTCTCGATAAGCTCCTCTTTTAACTTGAACCCAGTCCGCCCTTTGTAGATGGAATGTCATATGAATGGTAATACATTTCATAGAATTAACATTCTACATTGGCGGACATTTTCAATATACAAATTCATATAACAGTCATAAGGTCTTGTTGTTTGTGGATGTTGCCTTGTTATTTTGTTTCATCGAGTAAGGTAGGGTTTAGAAAATAGGTTTTTAGTAGAAGATGAAACCCGGTTATAGGATGTCGACGGTAGCAAAATACGCTGAATATATAGAGATTGAACAGTGTTTTAATAATTACAGGTGGTATGAATGCAATGGGATACAGACATATTCAATGTAGCGTTCTATAGTTACATACATAAGTCTATTTTTACATGTTCATGATAAAAAACCCAATGTTGGTTGCTAAAGCTGAGTAACCACGGTAGTCAGTATGGCCGTTGATATAGTTCCGATTGTTGAATGTATAGCTGCAGTTTGATATGGAATATAACAAAGACAGCTTTCAATTATTTTCAAAATGGTTTTTTTTTTCAATTTGATCATAATTATATCAATAGATGTCCATTTCGAATAAGAAAATTGAGATAACCGAGACGGAACGACTACCGGTATGTATCGTTGTCAAGGAAGTGATGCGGTCCGAAGTTGAAGCGAGCCGCCCATATTTGATTTTCAACCAGGAAAGTTACTGGGATAGAGCCTATTATTAGTTCTTTTTTAATTTATTTCCGATTACAATTATGTCGTCCATTTTAACACAGTACAATGTTGATATCTCGCCCGGCCAGTCACCTTCCAAAGCAAACCACCATTATGCTAGAGAAGCTGTCCTTCAACCCAGGTATATGTAAATGGAAATCGTTTTACGTATGTTCAGTTCCGATTCAATTTGGCTATTCTACTGTAAATAGTATCACTACAATTTATCAGGTGTTAGGAGTTACGGCCCTTGGCGGAGCTATCGAGTCTCTTCTGCTGGAATACAGGGCGAGTTTGGGAGCAAGGCTATAGCGACCGTAGTGGACTATATAGTGTTATCGTACTTACTTTAGTTACATGTTGTGCGCATGTTCACAGAAACAAGACATTATAATGCGCACTTCTTATCGGCAAGAGCTCAACCGTCAATTTCCTTTTGCCATTCCATGGTAATAAAACTTCCTTTGCACATGCGTCAGTTTTCGAAAACATGACAGTGATTGGCTGTTGATTATACGTATGTTAATATCAATAACTAGAACAGCATGATTTTATTCATCAGACTCGAACTCGCCCACAATATGGTGAACACGCTGCCGTCGGTTTGGTTTTCATTCGCCGTTCTTGAACGTATCTAATGATGTTACCAGTGTCAACATCAACTTAAAACATTACACATACGGCTACCCATCTAATGTTTAAGATTAAAGATGCTCCACCGCCGACAGAGCATAAATGATATTCATCATTTGAACAATGATTGGTGTTAAATCGTGTACATATATGTCTAATTAACACGAAAAATAATACAACATAATTTATTTTGCCTTTAGTGCATGAACAATCAGTACTTCATTTCATATAGGATATAGTGCCACGGAATTTATCGGGATGCAATTACATTTTTTTTATATTCATCTTGAAGTAAAATTAGAAGCCTCTGTAATGGTGTAAATAAGTAACTTTTGTTAACTGAAGAAAAATACTAAATCGTCTGCTCCTGTTTAATAGTGGAAAAATACCATTTGTCAGCGGTGGAGCATCTTTTATATAAAATCAGTTTTTATGTTCAACCGGATCATCGCTTCTTGTTTTATTTTCACTCTGTCAGGTTTTCCCGTTGCGAGTCGTGGAAGAGAATCAAATTCGAGGAAATATGTTGGATCTTGCCCTATAACATTGTCACCGAGGATTTCAGTGCAGCGTTGTCGAACATCCAGCATTGTGATTGGCGTGGTTTTATCTAGCACCACGCATGCGCAAACCTCCTCATACACACGTTCATCAGGCACAGCTAAGACTACAACATCGTTCACACCAGCAATAGAAGTGATGCATTCCTCTACGTCACCCGATACCACCTTCAGTGTACCTCGTTTAATGATGTTGCTCGTCTTTCCTTTAATAATCAGTCCTCCATCAGACCTCAGAATTCCCACATCCCCCATGTTTAGCCAGCCGTCCACGATCAACTTGTTTTGATCTTCTGTTGCATTGATGTATCCTTTTAACATCCAAGGAACTTTTATGAAAAATGTGCCCATTTCTCCACGAACCACCGGGTTCAAATCTTCCCCACAAACCTTTATTTGAACTCCAGGAAATGTAGAGCCAAGTTGTCCGACTTCCATGTCGCTGTCTAACTCACAGTATGTCACTAAGCCCACCTCTGTGGAACCATACACCATGTACATCCGTTCACAGACCTCTCCGATGATCCCTGTTTCTTTGTGTTTGATAATCTGGCCGCCGGTGATGATCGATTTCATTCTGTATCCCGTCTGAATGATTTTGTCTTTGTTCTGCAGTATATCGTATATACAAAACGGGAGAAAAAGGCCACTTGTGCATTGTTCCTTCATTATGATATCCCAGAGTTCCATGATGTCGCCTCCCTTAGCAGTTATCCGTCCATCCCGAAACACTCTCGTGTCGGCCTCTAATAGACACTATATAATATTACCGCCAATCCAGGAGAAAGGGCGGTCGCTAAAGCATATACCTCCACTTTCATTTTCTCCGCGATACATCATGAAAGCCGATTCTGTGTTAACTAAAGCCAAATGAGTGAATTCCACCATTTTAGGCTTCCCTGTGGAGCCAGATGTCATAAAAACAACGGCAGTAGACTCCGGGAAGATTCGTGGGAGTTCCCGATCTGTCGGATACTTAATCGCTAGTGATTCCACGTCAGTCAAAGTAGAGTATCCAGTCTTTTGCAGTAAAACAAAACTCGGGTTACCTGCCCCTTGAGGTGGGTTGGTAGTGAGGAAATTCTCGGTGTCTTTTAAGAATGACTTATCATCCTCCGGGTCAAATAGAACCAACTTACATCCTGAAATTTTTACTTCGTCGAGGGTTTTCTTAAAGTTCCCTTGTATTATTGGCAGATGGATGCTAACCGCACCAGTCATAAGGATAGCTAGTTCTCCAATGATCCATTCCATCGAGTTCGGTCCGGTTATCCCTACCCTATCTCCTGTCTGGATACCTTGGTCCAACAGAAACGAGGCGGTGCGGGTTGCCCGCAGTTTGAGATCGCTGAGAGTTATGGCACGGCGAGTTCCGTCAGGGAAGCGCTGAATAAATAGTTCCTTTTCTGGTTCCTTACAGACATTCTCATTGAAGACGTCAACAATGGATTTGTACTTGATCGGGTGGCCAAGAGGTCTGTCGATGAAACTTAGCTCCGCCATGCTTGTCAATCCACTGAAAAAAGTTATGTACACTCATTAAATACAGTGAAATATCAACCTAATACCATTTTGTTTGTTTAATTACTGAACAGCGGTGGTCGGTGGTCATGTAAGGACGGCCTCCATTGTATGTGGTGTGTGGTGTGTTGTGCCTTCTTGTATAGTAGAACTCTTTTTATACTACTATATCACTTCAAAAAAGTTTCAAAGCGAAAAAAAGTCACATTGTCAAGACAAAATGACCGCCTAATGGGTAATTTCTTAAAATCACTATATAATAAAAACTACTAGGATTTTTCTGACAAAATTTGTAACGGTCAATTTGCTTCAAATATTGATATTTTTTTTTAAATCTCATAACTTCTTATGTCGAAACGAGACTTCAACGGGACTGAAACCTCGGATGTGTGGATCCTTAATAGGCCGTTAAACACAATCAGCCAAACCAAACAAAGTAATCCAAACTTTTATATTTTTTCATACTATACAGGTGAACTCAAACAGTCAGATCTAACAATTTTGTATGAAAAATCTTAAGAAAAATATAGCGTTATCGAAGACTGTGAAACCCCAAAGTTACTTCGAGTGCAAAACGTTCAGTCAAGGTTGCAGGTGAAAAGGTAACTGCGCAGAGTTAAAGATGCTCCAACGCTGACAAATGGTATATTTTCAATATCAACAAGAGATCCCAGAGGGATCTTGGCGCCCACCAAAGAATGATCTATGTCTGACAACAGAAAGAGGGATCTTTTCCCTGCTTTTCAAACTTTTACTACATACTATATATTAAACTTGAGAAAGATCCTTTCAGTACTTTCTGACATATATAGCAGAAACAAACTTCAATTATCAAAATCCAAGATGGCTACCTGTCGATCATCTTGCTGACCGATAAGTCCGAAAATGCACTAGACCCCTTCAGGAACCTGCACATGAAATTTGAGAAAAAAACCTTCATTACTTTCTGAGAAATAGCGGTAACAAACTTTAACTATCAACATCCAAGATGGCCGCCCTTCGGCCATCTTGTTGATGCTTGGTTGACCGATCTGTCCCAAATGCAATATGCACAACTAGGGTCCTAGGGGAACCGACATATGAAATTCAGTACTTTCTGGGAAATAGCGTTAACAAACTTAAACTATCAAAATCCAAGATGGCCGCCAGTGGACTATCTTGTTGACAGATTGATCCCAAAATGCAATATGCACAACTAGGCCCTTGGAGAACCTACAATGAAATTTGAGAAATACCCTTCACAACTTTCTGAGAAATAGCGGTAACAAACTTAAACTATCAAAAAATCCAAAGATGGCCGCCAGTCGGCCATCTTGTTGACCGATTGGTCCCAAAATGCAATATGCCACAACTAGGCCCTAGGGAAACTACACCGTGAAATTTGAGAAGATCCCTTCACAGCTTTCTGAGAAATAGGGTAACAAACTTTAACTATCAAAATCCCAAGATGGCCGCCAGTCGGCATCTTGTTGACCGATTGGTCCCAAAATGCAATATGCACAAACTAGGGCCCAAGGGAACCTACATGTGAAATTTGAGAAAGATCCCTCCAGTACTTTCTGGGAAATAGCGGTAACAACTTTAACTATCAAAATCCCAAGATGGCCGCCAGTCGGCCATCTTGTGGCGATTGGTCCCAAAATGCAATATGCACCAACTAGGCCCTAGGGGAACCTACATGTGAAATTTGAGAAAGATCCCTTCAGTACTTTCTGGGAAATAGCGGTAACAAACTTTAACTATCAAAATCCAAGATGGCCGCCAGTCGGCCATCTTGTTGGCCGAATGGTCCCAAAATGCAATATGCACAACTAAGGCCCTAGGGGAACCTACATGTGAAATTTGAGAAAGATCCCTTCACAGCTTTCTGAAAAATAGTGGTAACAAACTTTAACTATCAAAATCCAAGATGGCCGCCAGTCGGCCATCTTGGTTGACCGATGTACCCAAAAATGCAATATGCACAACTAGGGCCCTAGGGACCCTACATGTGAAATTTGAGAAAAAGATCCCTTCACAGCTTTCTGAGAAATAGCGGTAACCAAAACTTTAACTATCAAAAACCAAGATGGCCGCCAGTCGGCATCTTGTTGGCGATTGGTCCCAAAATGCAATATGCACAACTAGGGCCCTAGGGAAACCTACATGTGAAATTTTGAGAAAAGATCCCTTCAGTACTTTTCTGGGAAATAGCGGTAACAAACTTTAACTATCAAAATCCAAGATGGCCGCCAGTCCGGCCATCTTGTTGAACCGATTTGGTCCCAAAATGCAATATGCACAACTAGGGCCCTAGGGAACCTACATGTGAAATTTGAGAAAGATCCCTTCACAACTTTCTGAGAAATAGCGGTAAACAAACTTAAACTATCAAAATCAAGATGGCCGCCAGTCGGCCATCTTGGTGGCCGATGGTCCCAAAATGCAATATGCACAAACTAGGGCCCTAGGGACCCACATGTGAAATTTGAGAAAGATCCTTCACAGCTTTCTGAGAAATAGCCGTAACAACTTAAACTATCAAAATCCAAGATGCCGCCAGTCGCCATCTTGTTGACAGATTGGTCCCAAAATGCAATATGCACAACTAGGGCCCTAGGGGAACCTACATGTGAAATTGAGAAAGATCCCTTCAGCACTTTCTGAGAAATAGCGGTAACAAACTGTTAACTATCAAAATCCAAGGATGGCCGCCAGTCGGCCATCTTGTTGACCGATTGGTCCCAAAATGCAATATGCACAACTAGGGCCCTAGGGAAACCTACATGTGAAATTTGAAGGAAAGATTCCTTCACAACTTTCTGAAAAATAGCGGTGTAACAAATTTTAACTATCAAAATCCAAGATGGCCGCCAGTCGGCCATCTTGTTGACCGATTGCTCCCAAAATGCAATATGCACAACTAGGCCCTAGGGGAACGTACATGTGAAATTTAGAAAGATCCCTTCAACAACTTTTCTGAGAAATAGCGGTAACAAACTTAAATATCAAAAATCCAAGATGGCCGCCAGTCGGGCCATCTTGTTGACAGATTGGTCCCAAAATGCAATATGCACAACTAGGGCCCCTAGGGGACCTACATGTGAAATTTGAGAAAGATCCCTTCACAGCTTTCTGAGAAATAGCGGTAACAAACTTTAACTATCAAAATCCAAGATGGCCGCCAGTCGGCCCATCTTGTTGGCCGATTGTCCCAAAATGCAATATGCACAACTAGGGCCCTAGGGAAACCTACATGTGAATTTGAGAAAAGAATCCCTTCAGTACTTTCTGGGAAAAAGCGGTAACAAACTTTAACTATCAAAATCCAAGATGGCCGCCAGTCGGCCATCTTGTTGACCCCGATTGTCCCAAAATGCAATATGCACAACTAGGGCCCTAGGGGAACCTACATGTGAAATTTGAGAAAGATCCCTTCACAACTTTCTGAAAAATAGCGGTAACAAAACTTAAACTATCAAAATCCAAGATGGCCGCCAGTCGGCCATCTTGTGGACCGATTGGTCCCAAAATGCAATATGCACAAACTAGGGCCCTAGGAAACCCACGTGTGAAATTTGAGAAAGATCCCTTCACAGCTTTCTGAGAAAATAGCCGTAACAAAACTTAAACTATCAAAATCCAAGATGGCCGCCAGTCGGCCATCTTTTGACAGATTGGTCCCAATGCAATATGCACAAACTAGGGCCCTAGGGGAACCTACATGTGAAATTGAGAAAGATCCCTTCACAACTTTCTGAGAAATAGCGGTAACAAACTTTAACTATCAAAATCCAAGATGGCCGCCAGTCGGCCATCTTGTTGACCGATTGGTCCCAAAATGCAATATGCAACAACTAGGGCCCTAGGGGAACTACATGTGAAATTGAGAAAGATTCCTTCACAACTTTCTGAAAAAATATCGGTAACAAATTTTAACTATCAAAATCCAAGATGGGCCGCCAGCGGCCATCTTGTTGACCGATTGGTCCCAAAATGCAATATGCACAACTAGGCCCTAGGCGAACGTACATGTGAAATTTGAGAAAGATCCTTCACAACTTTCCTGAGAAATAGCGGTAACAAACTTAAACTATCAAAATCCAAGATGGCCGCAGTCGGCCATCTTGTTGACAGATTGGTCCCAAAATGCAATATGCACAACTAGGGCCCTAGGGGAACCTACATGTGAAATTTGAGAAAGATCCTTCACAACTTTCTGAGAAATAGCGGTAACAAACTAACTATCAAAATCCAAGATGGCGCCAGTCGGCCATCTTGTTGCCGATTGGTCCAAAATGCAATAGCACAACTAGGGCCTAGGGAACCTACATGTGAAATTTGAGAAAGATTCCTTCAGTACTTTGTGAGAAATAGCGGTAACAAGAATTGTTAACGGACGGACGGACGGACGGACGGAAGGACGGACGGAAGGACGGACGGAAGGACGGACGGAAGGACGGACGGACGGAAGGACGACGGACCACGGACGAAAGGCGATTTGAATAGCCCACCATCTGATGATGGTGGGCTAAAAACAGAAGCTGACGATTTAGTATTTTTCTTCATTTACAAAAGTTAATTACTTATTACTTTTAATTTTACTTCAAGTAAAAAAAATGAAAAATAATTAATTGCATCCCGACAAAATTCCGTGGCATACTTATATCCTATATGAATGAAGTACTGATTGCGCATCCACCAAAGGCGAAATGAACTATTTCATATTATTTTGTGTGTTAACTAGACATCTTTATATACATGATTAAACACCAATATTGTTCAAATAATGAATATATTTATACCCTTTCGGCGGTGGAGGTCTTTAACGATAAAAAATATGTTACTCTGACATCAACATCTTGTTTAGCAACAAGATATCAACCATAATTGAGAGATGTTAAAACCCAAAGTTACTTCGAGTGCACAAAGTTCTGTCAAGGTTGGCAGGTGGGAAAGAAACCGCGGAGTTAACAATAAAAGGAACATTCTAAGATATCAATAATTGTTTAACCACTAGGTATAAACACATATGAGAATATAACGAGTAGCCACAATCTGATACTGAACTGACAATACGGTACCCAGTTGTCCCACTGAACAACGGGCAACGCAAATGTCCCACTCCCCGTTGGCTGAGCGCTTAAGCCAGCAGCAGAAACTACGCCACCTTTATAGACCAGCGGACAGAACCCAGAGCCTTTCCTCACAGGGAGAAACGCTCAACGCACGGCCAAGAATATAAAAGGGCACTATACAAGAACAGCAAACATACCACAGTCTCCAAAACACGCCACCTCGCACCTTAACACTGCATGCATGGAAGGACTTATATGACCCTGGCTGTTAATAGGCCGTTATCACATATTCAAATACAACAAACGAACAATTTTTGTTTGATTTTGAGTTTTTAGCGGCACATCGGCAAACTAAGGTCATTTAGGGCCAAACTACCAAGCAGGCATTAGTATCCAGCGGATATAAACAGGACTGTATCTTAAAAGATCAGGATAATAAAAATTTCGAAAAGGGCATTTCCCTACAGTTTGTAGAAAGGTGAAATTTCGCACTTTTTTATCTTCAATACTTTTACTAACTCGCCTGTGGCTAAAGCCTTTATTAATAGCTATACCAGTTTAATTTTGTTGTAAATTTGTTTTAGGTTCACTGAGATAAAACTATATAAAATGATAAGATCTTAAGTTTGGAATATAACTTATTGTGGTTTTTTTTAAATTTTATTATGAAGATAAAGTGATTTCAATTTTAGAAAAAATTGCTGGAAAAAATTATAAAAAAAATTACGGACAAAAAAAATAAAGAACAATGACCCCCTATTTTTTATGAAAGTTTAAGAAACCATTAGAACACCAACACTTTTTTCCTTTTGAACTTGCAAAGTTCAGAAAAAGTAAAGCAAAATTTTCTGTGAAGCGTTAAGACCCTTGTTAAAAAAACCAGGTATTCATCTTTCAAAATTTAGGGGTTGAGTAACATTTAGAGCTGTTCTGAACAAAAACAAGAGGGCCAGAGGGCCTGTATCGCTCCCTGGTTTTGTAATGCTAAGAATGTTTCTGATATAAGGTTCATTTGTTATCATTTTCTGAAGGAATTGAATATTTACCCTCTAATTCCCCTATTGAGCCCACTCTTTACTGCTCCAGGAGGTCAAAGCAAAAAATTTATACAAGTTCTATTCCCCTTCCTTCAAGTATGTTGGTTGGCAGTTTGTTTACAGATCCATGCAGACAACTCCAGGGACAAAGTAGCGATTTATAGGATTTACCTTCTATTCCACTTATGGCGCCGCCACCTCCTGCCCCCGGGAAGGGTGTCAGAGGCAAATTTCACAAGTTCTTTCCCCTTCCCGAAGGATGTTTGTGGCCAAATTTGGTTACACATCCATGCAGAACTACCAGGGACAAGTAGCGAATTATAGGATTTACCTCATTCCTTATTTTGGCCCGCCCCTCCTGCCCCCGAGGGGTCACGAGCCAAATTTACACAAGCTTCTGTTCCCTCCCCGAAGGGTTTGTGGCCAAATTTTGGTTACAATCCATGCAGAACTCCAGGACAAGTAGCAGATTTATAGGATTTACCTTTTATTTCCCCTATATTGGCCCCCGCCCCTCCTGCCCCGGGGGTTAGAGGCCAAATTTTATACAAGTTCTTTTTCCCTTCCCCGAAGGATGTTCTATGGCCAAATTGTGTTTATAATCCTGCAGAACTCTATCGGAAAGTAACGATTTATAGGATTTACCTCTATTTCCCCTATTGGGCGCCCGCCCTCCTGCCCCTGGGGGTCAGTGCCCAAACTTTATACAAGTTCTGTTCGCCATCCCCGACAAGGATGTTTTTGTGGTCAAAATTTGGTTACAATCCATGCAGACTCTAGGACTAGTTGCGGGGATTTAAAGGAAATGTTTGAACGGACGGACGACGGAGCCGCACATGACATAAGCTCACCGGCCCTTCAGGGCAGGTGAACTAAAAATATGAAGGGTTGACTATGTGATAACTATTATCTCCCTTAAAGAAAACATTAGTTTTAATCGATTTTGCGAATATTGAAATTCAATCAGATAACTAATTTGCAAAGTATGCTTGGATTTAACATTTAAATCGGCCCAGAGTGAATTCGGTCGGGCGATTTTTAGTAGGTTTAATCGACCCATACGGTTATGTGTATTACCATGTATTTGGGTGTTCTTGAGTCTGACTATTAATAATCAAATACTAATAATAATCATTATATATTTAAATACATACTTAAAGGATTATATATATAATTCAACTTTGGTAGGCATGCTGGAACGCAGTCAATGAAGTGTTTCCTGATGTAGCCATCCACGGCGGCCCTTGCACTGGGGGGGTCAGGCAGTCATGAGGAAGGTCAGTGCTTATTGGCTTCCTGAAGCCTACATACATGCGAAGAGAAGGGTTGAAGTTGTCAGATATTTATAAGCACTTTTTCCATCGTTTCAATAATTATTATTCGCAATTTGAAACTGACATCATGACGCTTATCAGTAATTAGCGATTCACGTACTTTTAAACTGCTTTCATAAACGTCACGTCGTACGGAATACATATAGGTACACATATTAGTATATATATATATTTCAAGTATCATGGCTTCATCAGGAAATTGCTTGCTAACTACGTTTTCTTTACCAGGCCACCAGATCGCTCAGCATCCAACAGACTTTCGGCCTTGGCAAAGTACTCC
>SAYR01042913.1:65-11331 GCA_004382745.1 Argopecten irradians irradians | reverse complement strand
GTGTTTCATTAAGGCCTGTACCCTGTTACATATATGTAGTTGTTTCATTAATGCCTGTACCCTGTTACATACATGTAGGTGTTTCATTAAGGCCTGTACCCCGTTACATATATGTGGTTGTTTCATTAAGGCCTGTATTACTGAGCCCACCCCAGGATGATTGTTATATGGCCTGTTTTTTTTTGGTATTTCTCATTCTATTTTGTATTTCTTCGGTTTTTTCTTTATCATTTGGTCAGTATAATTGGTTTTTTTATTCGGTTTTTGTATTTGTGTTTCTTTATGGTGGTTTATTAGGTACCTTGGGTTGTACGGGGGTTACTTTTGTTGTGTTTTGTGTTTTTCCAGGGAGTTGGGAGGATGATGACTATGACATGATAGATGAGTAATCAAAAGATGGCAAAATGAACAATGACATTCGTACCTGAGTATGCAGGATTGACAAAAATGACCCAATGAATTAATAAACCCCCGGAGTATTCTGACATGGACAAATGTAGGACTAAGAATGTAAGCATGATATAGAACAGTCTGTTGGATCAGATTTAGGGAAGAAGACATTGTAACAATCGATAGTACCGTGGAATCTGTAACGATAACAGTAATATAGGTTTAATTGGATGCAAATGTGTTCATTTATAACAGCACCATGTAGTGGTTAACCAGCTGCGTGATATCATGATATCCACCCTATTCAATCGCGCCGTGATTGTCATTGAATTTTCATGTAAAGATGCCACTCGTCCTTAACCCGTGTTATTCCCACAAAAAGAACCCCCACTGTGTAATCCCACTGTTCTTAGGAACCCTAATATCTAGTAGCTATTGTGTAAAAGGACTAGTATATGTTCTCAATTGATTATCTTATTCTATATAATAAATGAGCTACCTGTACGCGACTGTACAGTCTCTGTGGTTAGACATAATATTCTACTAGCTATGTGAGTAACAGAAATATTGTAAAATAGCGGACATCTCATTCCCCCTATCTTACAGTGATAGTGGATATCTGTAATCTCGTGTTAGTTTAGACCTATCATTCAGAGTATATATGTAGATGAAATATCTCTCTTCCTATTTACAGTACCTCGATGGACAACTATCATGTTATCGTGTTGTGACGACTCTGCTGCATATGTCATGCGTCTTACAGGTAAACTTTAAAGTCCCTCGCAACCATCAGCTCAGCACCCCTCTTGTTCTGTTCAGCATAACACCTCCGACAGTGTGCCAATATACAGGTAAAGTGATTATTGGCGGTTTGACTCTCATCGTCTACATTGGTTTAAATTGCGCTTCATTCATTATGTGTGCAAGCAATTAGAATATCAATGATTTTATATCAAACTGCTATTTTATATAAATTAGACGAGTCTTTGTGAGTTATTAGCAGTTCGTTCGTGCTCACACCAGACTATGATATTTGTTACGTTACATTTAGAGGATCGTTCAATCACCAAGATTGTTACAGTGAGAATGTCGATTGCTGCCAAAAAATCAGCTGGACGGGAACCGGCACAACTTGATTCATTACCATCTAGTGCCTGGGTAGACTGGACTTATGGTGGGGTATTATATCTCTCTGAGGTGGTGATGGACCAAGCGGTGGTATAGATATAAACTCTGGGATTTAGAGAATGCTTAGTGGTTTATACTATGTTCCTGGGGCTGGATGGACCACGGTGGGTATAGTATCCCTGGGTGGATGGAACATGGTTTCGTATATATATCCCTGGGGGAGTATGGACACGGTTGGGTGTCTATACTTAATACCCCTGAAGTAGATCGACACCGCTAAGTTTTATATATTCACCTGGGTGATGAGACAGCGGTGAGTAATACTATCACTTGGGGTGATCGAACAGCATAATATTGATTCATCTCCCTGAGTGGATAGACAATGGTGTATAATATCCCTTGGTACGATTGGAACCACGGTCGGTACATATCCCTGGGGTGATAATTGTGAGGTATGATTATCACTTTGTAGCGGTATAAGGAGATGGACGATGTGGTATATATCCATGGGGTGATTGACGTGGTGTATATACTTCTGGGGTGGATGGGACAATGTGTGTTACAATATCAACTGCCATGGGTCGATGGACCTTGTTGGGGATGAATGATATCGCTGGGATGGGTGGAGCTAGTGGTAAATATATCTGGGGTAGATGGACTGCGTGGATATATATGCTGGGCTTGGAACCGGTTTTATAATCCCTGGGGTGGATGACACGGTTCGGTCTATTACGTGGGTAGATGGACACGTGGTTCTATATCCTGGGGGGATGGACACGGTCGATATTATTCTGGGTAATGGATGGTTGGTAATTATACAGTGTGTATGGACAAGGTGGTATAGGTGACTCTGGGGGTAGTATAATCCGACATGTGGTAATATAGGCCCGGGGTAGGATGACATTACATTTTTGTGGATTTCTTGTAACATGGGCATGGATAAGAGTGTCTTAATGTTTCCACTCTAACTGTGGGTTATCCATTGAATCTCTCGTGTGAAGGCAGTTGCCTGTATTTGTCAATGGTGGTGTTTTTTCTTGTATCCAGCTTCCTCCTTCAAATATCCGACCTTAAATTTTAAATCCTAGAGAATGGCTTTAGATGTGCATATTTAGTTTGAACACAGGTAGGAACCACAGACCATTTGAGTGTTAGATTGCCAGTAGTTGAATATATTAGCTCATCAGGTCGAAGTTAAGGTGAGTAGCAATTCAGCATCTGGCGTCCGTGTCAGTCCGCCGAGTCTAAGTCAACTTCTCTCCATATACACTGGTAGGGAAGTGACAAAATTTGCTGGTAGCATCCTTATGGGTATTGATGAAATGTGTACAAATGTTAGGGCCGTGGGCTGAAAGGCAGGGCCAAAATCAATTTGGCTATTCCTTATTAAACAACTTCTCCCGAAAGTAATCATGGAATGCACCTATAATGCAGGTATGCATCTTAAGCAGGGTATTCAAATGGTACAACATGAGGGGCTGACCCCCTGGGGCCTGATGTCACAGGGCCAAAAAGTCAATATGCTATATTTCAGATAAACTACTTTCTTCTCTGAGAACTATGTACTAAGATAGCATTCATAAGTTGAGGTTAATTTAAGGTATCATTAATAGTATAACTCGCGTCGATTAAATATCTGATTTTTGACTCTCGATGTTATTCTAGCTCCTAGGTCTCATGTTGTACAAAGTTTTCAGAAAGATTCTATACTGGAATTAGATAGAATTCTAGAAGTGCAATACCATTACAAACTGTTGACAATTGACAGTCTCATATTTTAAATATCCAAATAGTGTTATCCCCGAATAGAAATATGTTTCAAGTTTAAAAATTGTGGAATGAACTTAAAATTTGAATATATTGCAGAGAAGTTTACCGAGACTAACAGACTGACGAAGTTTGTTATCAAAAAGTCACTTTTTTCCTCACATAAGCTTATTCAATCAAAACAGACTGAGATATGTGTAGATCTCTAATGATCAATGTGATGATCATGAAGGGACTAATATACATACAAGTGATACTGATAATTTTTGTTGAGGACTTATGTTTTATTTGGTGGTGAATGACGTCCAAAAGACGATATACCATGCTTTAGAATTATTTTAGTAGAAAGTTACAAAGAGTTACAACTATCAATTATCACTAAGAGATTACTAGTCCCGCACAAATGTTAACAAGTATAGCATGTACTGAATAGTTCATTGTCTAATGACTACTAAGCAAAGGGAGTAACTTAAATCAAACTGACTCCAGATGTACACAAAGTCCAATTCCTAGAACTGTAGAGTTTTAATATAATCAAGAATGCAATATATTGTATAGTATCTGCATTATTAAACTATCCCAGATAAGTGTTTTATCGAGCCCAACAGAGAGTAGTAATTATAATATAGATTAAAATGTTCTGGATAGACTGCGACTAGAGAATTGTAATACTTGCAGAAGGTTTCATACAAATAACAGACACAAAAACGAGTTGTTATCAAAAGGTGACATTTTTATTCCCCATGCTGATTTCCTCAATAAACAAAGCAACATGATATTGTTGCTCGAATGTCATATGCTTGTTTGATCATGAATGGAGACTAAAATTCCCACTAATATCCATGTGATAACCTGATAAATTGGTTTTGTGGTGGCTTAGTATTTCTATTGGTTGGAATGACGTCAAAAATATATCCATGCTAACGTATTTTAGCAGAATAGTTTTACAAAGAGTTACATTCAATTATCAATAGGATACTAGTCCGGGCACAAATGTTTAACAAGTATCGAATGGTACGTGAATTAGTTCTTTCATGACCACTAGCAAGGAAGTACTATAAATCAAACTGGCTCAATGTACAACAAATTCCAATTCATAGACTGATTAAAAAGTAGAATTCAGATGCAATACTATTGTAATGAGTAGTCTGCATTAGTTATAACTATCCAGAGTGATTTCCCCCATTTAGAAATAGTACATTCGCAATAGTTAAATTCAGGAACTGGACTAAACGAAATACTCGCAGAGGTTTCATACCCAATAACAGACAAACAGTTGATCAAAAGTCACTTTCCCCAGCTATGTCAACAAAAACAAACCTCGACATTGTTCTCATGTCCAGTGTGTTTGAGTGATTGAATTGGACTAATTCGACATACCATGTGATTACCTGACAGTGTTGTTGGGGACTTAGTTTCTAATTGGTGGATAGAATGCGTCAAAGATGATATACCCGTAAGGTCATTTTAGCAGAGAATATACAAAGAACGTTTGCTTCAACTTATCAACTGAGAGATACTAGTCCTGGACAGAAATGTGTAACAAGTATTCGCATGGTAATGAATTCTAGTTCCAAAATTGTCACTGTGACACTAGCAAAGGAAGAGTAACTATAATCAAAAACTGCTCCAGATGTAACACAAAGTCCAATCATAGACTGAATTTTAATAGAAATCTTCAGAAATGCAATACTATTAGCAATCGTAAGTCTGCCAATTAGTTAAACTACATCAACAGTCAAGAGATTTCCCACCACATAGAAATAGTAATGCAATAGTTAATAAACTTTCTAAAGAACTGACTAAAATGAAAATAGGTCCGCAGAGGTTGACAGACAACAGACTGACAGTTTGTTATCAAATAGTCACTTTCCCTATGCTATTTCAATCAAAAAACAAACACTGAAATTGTTCTACAATTTAGTGTGTTTGATCATGATGGGACTAAATTCCACATACCATGTGACTGATAAGGTTTGTTGGGACTATATGTTCTATTAGGTGTGGGAAAATGATGTGAAATAGATATGATATCCCACGTAAGGATCATTATAGCATGGAAGGAAAATTACAAAGAGTTACGCTCAATTCAAATAGAGATATCTAGTACCGCACAATGTTAACACATTTCACTGGTACGTGAATTATTCCATTGTCAGTGACCACACAAAGGGAAGTAACTATATAACTCAAAACGCATGCAATGTCAGCGACATAAAAGTCCAATTCAATAGACATTTACTTGGCAGAGTTTGAATACGATTAATGACAGACTGATCGATTTATGTCACTTTTTTCCCCTTTGACTAATTGCATCAAAACAAACACTGACATTGCTTCTTAGCTGTCCAGTAGCCGTGCTTTGATCATGAATGGGACTTTAATTCTGTACTAATGATGAATACACAGACAAACATAGGTGTGATGCGGGACCTATTGTAATTCTTATTGGAGATGAATGACATCAAAGATGATAACCTTGTGGCTAAGCTCAGAAGAATTTAAACGGATTTCACACTGACGGCGATGCGGCTGAAGTCAACAGAATGATGTTTCGCTCACCCTTTTTTGGAGTGACTTTTGTGTTTGGCTGTTCAAAATTACAGTGGGGCTATCGGCGGTAGGGTTTATCAAAAGTTTGTGTGCATTATTTGTGAATCGTTAGAATATCAGCATTCTGGGTATTAAAGCTCAATAATGTTACATATAATGTAAAAAAAGACAAAGAAATTCGACCATACATTGAATTTATCACAGTGATTTTTTGTTTTAATAAAAAATGACCATGCAGTAACCCTATGAAGATGATCTTTCTGGAGTAGTCTGAAAGTCTTTTATGATACAAAATGTTACAATTAATGCATACAGTCGTGCAGCCAATTAATTAGTATTTAATAAGTTTCACTAAATAGATAATATTTTGCTTGCTGTGTAGGCATTATAAGTTTACATAATTGGAAAAGAACAAAGCTTTAATCAACTAACTTTTAATGGTCGAAGAAATAGCTTGAGTTTCTTATGAACTTTTTTGTTAATTGCTCAGCTATTGTAACCATCTTCACAGATTTTATTTGATGAAAAGTATATTGCTTTGAATTGCATATAAAGATAAAAAAAAAATAGTTTCATTGACAAGCAAAATTATTAATGATAAACTGAATTGAAAAGATAGGATTCTAACTGCATAGTTCCCCCAGGATCTCACCCGATTTCATTGTCCGGATTTGCTAGCCCACGGATCCCGCGGGAATACCGGGAATATGAACCGTGATCTGCCAGGAATATATACCTAATAACACACGGGATTGCCGAAGTCCTGGGAAAGATATCAGTGGATCACGACTGAGATTCCTGTCCATATTTAACCTCTTGGAACTGTCATTGTCAAACGCCTTATCAGGTTCATGTGGCGTATGTGATTAGTCCCAATTGTCACTTGCACTAGCAAAGGGAAGGTAACTCTGAAACAGACACTGCAACCAAGATGTACGACATGAATACCAATTCATAGACTGAATCAAATGAATTCAGAATGAAAATACTATAATTATAAGCAAATTGAAGTCTGCATATAGTTACAAACTAAAACCAAGAGTGGTTCTCTCCCGCCTACACGCAATAGCAGTGTAACCCTGGTCAAATACTTCAGCAACAATATCAACCTCTGCTAGAGAAGAACTTCCTCTTTCAGTTCGATGGTTAAGAAATCTGACATAGTGAAATCAGAGGTCTGGTTCGATCTAGCAGAGGCCGATTGATGATTATCATAAATCCTCATGCTTGTATAAACAAATATAATTATGCAATAGTTAAACTTTTAGGGGAGTCCTCATACCATTAGAAACACCTAGTCAGCAATTCCTGAGCGACTGCAAGTGGACTAAAATGAGTACATGCAGAAGTATTAATATGATACAGACCAACAGTCTATTAGTCAACAGTCACCTTTTCTCCAGCTATTCATAATGCAAAAAACTAACACTGACATTTTGGTTCTTAGGTCCGCAATTGTCAGTGTGTTTGATGATGAATTGATCAATTGACACGCAAAGGGAAGTAACCCTAAAGCTAACACTGCACCAGATGATACGACATGTTCAATTCATAGACTGCAATATAGAGTAGAATTCAGAATGTAATACTATCTGATATTAGCTTAGCCAATTGGGATTATTGCATTAATAAGGTTAATTCCCTCTTTTGATGGCAAATCAGGATTTCATGACTAGTAAGAACTAGCAACAGTATTCAATATATCTATTTTGCCTTCAAGTCAAATAATCGATAATAATGATACCCCTCCCCACCATCCCCTCTCTGTCCAGTTCTGTCAGAACTGTTTAGCTCTTAACAGTCTTATAATGATTTTGGATGATTTGAGATGATGGAAATGGTTTAGTCAGTACTTGTCATAAGAGGTTGTTAGGTTGTCATTTTAATTGCTATACTTGGTCATATTTCATTTATAATGTATTGCAACAATACGCTTCCCCCACCCGTACAAAGGTATCGAAATTCTGTCACATGATATGATATAAGTATACGAGATGTAATTAAAAAATAAATTAATCTGTCAAAAAGTAAAAAATTCTACGACTTCACTGTCATTTTACCCATCTTTTTTCAATTAATACGGAATGCAAAAATACTTCCATATGTTGTGATCTAAAGTTGCAGGAGGTTCTTTTACATTCGTAATGTTTCCGGGTCCTTTAATTAGTCCGCCATGATTTGTTTTGGGAATACTCATAAACTCGCTCATAATCCATAATTTGCCGATCACGGAAATTGTGGGGCGTACCGTGATAGAACAAAAGATACTGTGAACCAAACCGTGTAGTTTTATTCATGATATATCGTACAACGTTTATTTTTGCAGTACTAATATTCAGTATTTACACACACTATGTTGTACCACATGTTTCAATGTTGGCCAATTTCGATGAGGTGCACATTGTTTACGTTTCTGTGGTGTCGCAGCTGGTAGACTAGGATGAAGGGCTACCAAGTTTGTTCAAAGTGAAGACCTTGACCTCATTCAACGTCAAGGGGTCAATAAGTCAAAATCTTTAATTAACTCTATGTGAAATACCCAAGGGTTATTGTTAAGGCTCTTGGACCCTTTTTAAAAAAGCACTGCAATACAAAAGAAATACATTTGTATAAATGAACAATCAAAAAAGCTTCATTATTTAATGTTCTATATGGTTAAAATATCTATATGATAGCTGCACAAAGACAAACTCTTAAAAATTAATTGTAAGGCAAAAGTTTAATTCTTCAGGAGAATATTATTCAAGCACAATGACAGTGAAATTAGGAGGATTTATGTAGACTGTCGAACATAAAAGTGAAACAAAAAACTCCACGCCACGCCACTACCGCTTACCCCAATTACGAGCCAGGAAGTTGTATGGAGTATAATACTGTATAGCATAGAATGACTGTACATGGGGATTTGATGCAGGGGCAGAGATGGGCAGGATGGGTATCGGAGATGGTGGTTGGCAAGGGGGTCATGAGGCAATGAGATGGGGTGGGGTGGTAATAAGTTCAAGTCAAATTCTTTGCATATTTGTCTTACACCCTTGCTGACTTTTACACTTCCAATTCGTTGAACGAGGCTTCCATAATTGGGTCCATACAGTCATAGTATCTTTTCCATAACAAAATCCTTGTATTCTTACGGATGGTTTAATGGCAGACTAACACAGAAAGTACTAACATAGTCAGAGCTACAGGTAATCTTTACTGGCCTAGAACTCAGGTAGCTGAAAAGATCTACAGACACAATAGGTAGAGGGAGACCAATGGGAGTGGGTGTATAGGGAAGGTGTGTATATCTATAATAGGCAGTCAAGTAAGACCTATTCTCAATGTCTCAGGATTTCTTGGACGCCATGACATCTTGTCTTTGAGGAATGTTAATCTTTAAGTATACTATGATGTGTTGATAATGGTACAGTTAGTGTCTTGCCTTTTTTCAAATATAAGACTATAAAAAAAAAATAATAAATAAATAACAACTTAAAAAGTTTGATGATTTGAGTATATTGGAGAGAAGAAACCTTAGGAACATAAAACAGCCCGATATTATTAGATTTATGTGTTTATATCTTATGGTCTGGTTAATGATCACCGAAAACCACATGGCCATCTGAATGGTAGTAAATGATTTGGGGTTTAGCTGATAGTTACTTTGTGTTCAGTGTGTCAGATTGAGGTAATATTTCACTTTAACATGAGAAAATGAAAATTAAAACAAAATACCAGTTAAAATTTAACAGATTACCTCATTCTGATTTTTTCAGTGATCAATTCTTTATATAATAACCATTGTCAGTGTTGTGAGAAAGTATAAGCAAATAATCTGTTCTCTGAAAACATCCTGCTATATTCTATATAGCATTTCACTGATTCTCTGTTGAAACGGTCTTGTTTTTGGTTTCTGTTTAACCTCTAAATTATATTAACCGAAAATTAGTGAATTTGGTTTTTATTAGTCCTCACAGTGACTGAGGACTTTATGCAATATCCACAGTGGTCCGGCCGTCTGGTGTCCGTCTGTAGTTCTGTCAACAATTGATTCTCACAACTGGCTGGTTCTAAATTCACAAAAATGCGTTGACTGGTAGCAGTCGTTATTGGAGCATGTCTAAGAAAATTGTAATACTTAATATGATTAGGTCCGGTGACCTCCCCTCCCTAGGGGCCGATAGGGGGCTTGGTGATCGCGAAAGTACCAATTTGGCTGATTTTTCCATATTAACAACTAGAATCTTCCCTGAAAAGATCTACTAGAGCATTGTGGAATATAAGCACTCATAATATTACAAATTGGCAAATATCCTTATTTATGTGGGGATCTCAGCAAAATACAAGAGAATACGGTGGCTGACCTGTGGCTGAAGGGCATTGGCAAAAGTGTCAATTTAGGCTACTTGTCTTCTATTTCATGACAAACATGCTATGACCTCTAAGCTTAAAGCATTGTAACGACCATATTGTCATTGTGTGTTAGCTCGTAATTGGAAAGGGATTTTAGATTAGTACAAAGTGTGGGACTGACACCTCCCGCGATGCCCCCTGAGGCGGGCTCAAAAGTGCGTCCTTTTTTGAGGGTTATCCCATAAAATTTTGATCTCATTACAAATGAATGTAAACTAGTGCGATATGCATGTATAGGCTCTCATCTCAGTTGCTATCGAAAACGATCTCTTATGGAGTAAGGATTCAAAATGGTTCACAAGAAGGGGTCCATTCTTTTCAAGTTTGCATTTCAAATTTATCGCTATGCACAAGATTTTATGCAAAATTACTGAATAGACAGTCTGAGCCTCTGTACCATTGGGACTCATGTCGTATACAACCTCCCAAATTTTTATATTATCCTGATGTGAAATTAATATGAGTCTTAATGTATTTGGCAATTATTATAGTCAATATATCTTCTACTTTAGGTTCCTAGAATTGTATATAATTTAATTTAATTTATTACAATCGTAAAGTGATGTGACAGTCAACAATTTAATAGCTTTTCTGTATAAATTTTACAGGTTACAACCGAGTGCTTTAGCCATACGGATACAGAGCATTGTACCTCTCCTCAACGGAAAGCTCTAAAGTCAAGCACTAAAAGATGGAGGCCCTCACAGAATTCTAACAGTCTAGGCATGATACGTAAAAGGTGTTCTCCTCACAGAAGCTCTAAAGGTAGCATAACTAGAAGGCGAGCTCCCTCATAAGAATTTCTATAAGAGTAAGCTATACTAAAGAAGCGCCTCCCAAACTCTAAAGGGCAAAGGCATGCTCTTAAGGAGTCCCCGTGCACGAGAATATCTAATATGATATGATTTACTAAATGATCCCCTCACAGGAATTTCTAAAGTTAAGTATATTTAAAGAGCCTCACAGAATCTCTAAAGTAAGTAATACTGATAACGGAGACCTTTCAAATATCTCTAAAGGTTAGCTCTAAAGG
>SAYR01042848.1:338547-374847 GCA_004382745.1 Argopecten irradians irradians | reverse complement strand
AGGGGTGGGGCCCAATAAGGGAAATAAAGGTAAATCCCATACATCGCTACTTGTCCTAGAGTTCTGCATTGGTTGTAACCAAATTTGACCAGAAACATCCTTATGGGAAGGGGAACAGAACTTGTATAAATTTTGGCTCTGACCCCTCGGGGGCAGGAGGGGTGGGGCCCAATAGGGGTAATAGAGGTAAATCCTATGAATCGCTACTTAACCTAGAGTTCTGGATTGTGACCAAATTTGGCCAGAAACATCCTTGGGGGAAGGGAAACAGAACTTGTATAAATTTTGGCTCTGACCCCCCATGGGCAGGAGAGGCGGGCCCAATAAGGGAAATAGAGGTAAATACCATAAATCGCTACTTGTCCTAGAGTTCTGCATGGATTGTAACCAAATTTGGCCAGAAACATCCTTGGGGGAAAGGGAACAGAACTGTATAAATTTTGGCTCTGCCCCCCTCGGGGCCCAATAGGGGAAATAGAGGTAAATCCTATAAATTGCTACTTGTCCTAGAGTTCTGCATGGATTGTAACCAAATTTGGCCAGAAACTCTTAGGGGAAGGGGAACAGAACTTGTATAAATTTTGGCTCTGACCCCCTCAGGGGCAGGAGGGTCGGGCCTAATAAGGGAAATAGAGGTAAATCCCATAAATCGCTACTTGTCCTAGAGTTCTGCATGGATTGTAACCAAATTTGGCCAGAAACTCTTAGGGAAAGGGGAACAGAACTGTATAAATTTTGGCTCTGCCCCCCTCGGGGCCCAATAGGGGAAATAGAGGTAAATCCTATAAATTGCTACTTGTCCTAGAGTTCTGCATGGATTGTAACCAAATTTGGCCACAAACATCCTTTGGGGAAGGGGAACAGAACTTGTATAAATTTTGGCTCTGACCCCCTCGGGGCCCAATAGGGGAAATAAAGGTAAATCCCATAAATCGCTATTTGTCCTAGAGTTCTGCATGGATTGTTACCTAATTTGGCCAGAAACTTCCTTGGGGGAAGGGGAACAGAACTTGTATAAATTTTGGCTCTGACCCCTCGGGGGCAGGAAGGGCGGGGCCAAATAGGGGAAATAGAGGTAAATCCTATAAATCGCTACTTGTCCTAGAGTTCTGCATGGATTGTAACCAAATTTGGCCAGAAACATCCTTGGGGGAAAGGGAACAGAACTGTATAAATTTTGGCTCTGCCCCCCCCTGGGGCAGGAGGGGTGGGGCCCAATAAGGGAAATAAAGGTAAATCCCATAAATCGCTACTTGTTCTGCATGGATTGTAACCAAATTTGGCCACAAACATCCTTATGGGAAGGGGAACAGAACTTGTATAAATTTTGGCTCTGACCCCTCGGGGGCAGGAGGGGTGGGGCCCAATAGGGGTAATAGAGGTAAATTCTATGAATCGCTACTTAACCTAGAGTTCTGGATTGTGACCAAATTTGGCGAGAAACATCCTTGAGGAAGGGGAACAGAACTTGTATAAATTTTGGCGCTGACCCCCCGGGGGCATGACGGGTGGGGCCCAATAGGGAAAATAGAAGTAAATCCTAAAAATCGCTACTTGTCCTAGAGTTCTGCATGGATTGTTACCAAATAGGCCACAAACATCCTTGGGGAAGGGGAACAGAACGGCGAATTCCCCGAACACCAACTCTGGTAAAGACAAAAGGAGGTGTTTATGTAGGGAACCCTTTGAAGTTTAGTTATAGTCTGTTTCAAAATCTAACACCAACTCAGGTAACTTTTGAACTAGGTAATTTTTAACTAATATGATAAGATACATTATAAGATAAATAAATGCACAATTTTGTTAATTGCAAGTATTAGTATCAATTATTACTATTTTTCCCCAAAATAATCATATGATAATACACACTGCACAATATCTATATTTTACAATAACAATTAATTTAAGCACTACTTCAAACAAAGCCTATTAAAAAAATCATAAATCAATAAAATTTAAAATTTTATTAAATCATCATATATTTTTTTTAGATCATTTAAGCACTAAGGTAATTCAATGGTTTCCAAAATAATCTATAATGATAAGATATGTTATCAAAGTGTGGACCCTCAGTCAGGAAGTGGTTCTAGTTGTTTTGTCTCCATCTACCCACTGTTCTGTCACGTAGTCGGTGAATGGTAGGAGTGGATGAGGGATGTCGGCATCGATATCATTGGCATCCTCCAGGGCCTGGAACAAGACGTCCTCTACACGCTCCATGGGAATGCGGGGCAAAACAGCAGCTCGGCGCACAAGGAGTCTCACGTCGTCGTTGTCGCGGTACACTGTCTAAAGTCCTGTTGACTGAGCCTTTGTCAATATGCACTGAGTGAAGTGAAAAAAACATCCTTTGACATCTATTCCAGGGAAGACACTTCGGATAGCATTGTGTGTGGCGATCTCAAAGTCGACAATGCAGTAGTCGGTCGGAAGGGAATGTTGAAGTTGGTCATATGCTCCTGAAGTACGTGAAGAAGCGGGTGTAGATGGTCTGGCTCTTTCCGGGAAGTAGTGCATAAATCATCGGAGTCATGATGCCGTCAGTCTGCGTATGGATGCTGTAGATCTGATAAAACAGTGTGGGGCAGGTGTAGAAGGTACCGTCGCTGAAGAATACATCCGAGGCAGCAAGGTCGGCAAGGTTCTCTGATGTAGCAAACGCGAGGATTCTGTTGTTGCCTTCACCTTCGTCAAACAGTAGAAATTGTTCACCAGTCGATGTCTCTGTCCATCTTCCATCCAGGTTGATGTCGGTCATGGTTTTTGGTAGTGGTGGAGTCTGCTTACGACGAGCTCTGTAAAGTGGTGACTTGGCACTGTAGAAGGTTGGCAGATGCTGGACCAAAGCTTTGGAAGAGTCATCCGAGTCGTTGTCTCGAAGTTGGTTGAGTTCCTCGTCGAAGATAGATGGTATGGGTCGCACGGACTCTGCACAGCGGTTGCTAATCAATCTGGTTCATGATCTGCTTGGCAACAACGTTGGCTGGGTCAGAGGCATGTGTGTGAGGATGTCTTTCGAAATTGACTGGTATGTCGTTCAGTGTTGAGAGGGAGGCTGAACAGCCGGAAGTAGAGCATCTCCAGAAGGTCCTGTCGCCACTTTTACGAGTCGGTCTGTAGATGAAGCAGTCATGGGATAGGTTATGTCCGCCTCTTCTGTTGATGATGAACTTTACGTTGATCTGTGCGTTTGCCATTCCGTGTGTGATAAAATGAAATTACAGTAAATTGGAAAATGCTAGTACAGATGTTTTACATAATCTATATTACCTAAAACTGAAAACTAAAACAAGTCAGAAATTCTAAGAAAATTATGAGAAATTTAAAAATTTAGTAGAGTAGTTCTATCAAATATTTACACTAAAACTGAAAAGAAACACAAGTGTAAATCAATAAGAAACAGTAAATTGGAAAATTCTTGTACAGATGTTTTACAAAATCTACATTACCTAAAACTGAAAACTAAAACAAGTAAAAAATTCTTAGAAAATAATGAGAAATTAAAAAATCTAGTCCAGTATTTCTATTAAATATTTACACTTATAAAGTTACAAAATAGCACAAAAATGTATAGACTCAGACAAAGTCTACTAATACAAAGACAAGTTGATAATTCAATGTACATTGTTGACAATTCAAATATCAGAGCAAGTATGATTTTTTTCTGAAATATGCCACTATTTTATACACTATTCTACAGCAGCTTGGCAATAATTAACTGTTACTGATTTACTGATCACCTATCAGATGAGTTGATTTACCTAAGATTTACCTGTGATCTTGCAATGAGAACAATTCTGAGATAGATTATAACTCCCTATCAACACACCTTAATCTCTATGTAAACACCCCACCCTACCCAGAGTTGGTGTTCGGGGAAGACTCCAATAGATCTTGTATACATTTTGGCTCTGACCCCCTGGGGGCATGACGGGTGGGGCCCAATAGGGGAAATAGAGGTAAATCCTATAAATCGCTACTTGTCCTAGAGTTCTGCATGGATTGTGACCAAATGTGGCCTCAAACATCCTTGGGGGAAGGGAAACAGAACTTGTATAAATTTTGGCTCTGACCCCCTGGGAGAAGGAGGGGTAGGGCCCAATAAGGGATTTAGAGGTAAATATTCAAATTCCTTCAGAAAAGAAACAATGAACCTGTATTCAGAACATTACTTGGCATTACAAACCAGGTGAGCGATACAAGCCCTCTGGGCCTCTTGTTTTGTATTTTACTCGATTTTACACTCAAATCTCCATAGTGAGAATGCATTTAAAAATATATATTGAACAGTGGATTTTCTTGTGCAACGAAAAATAAAGATCAACCACATATTTCACTTAATTTATAGGTGCCAAAATTTTCATATGAAATCACTCGAATGTACTTTGAAAGATCATGATTTGACTGGAGCAGTAGGGTTGTGATAGATCATAAAAAAAGTGAGAACAAGTTTTCCTTTCCATTAAGTACCGTATATTGGGATATTTTGGATGAGGTCATATTTCGATTTATTTGGCGCTTGGCATGAAAATGCCAGATTCAAACACACCAAAATTTAACAACGTCGGAATCAAAAGTAGAAATCTTGCTTTCTGACATTTGAGTTGTGTAATTTTATCTTATTTTATTTCAATTTCGTATGCATATCGTCTAGAACATCAACACAGGAGTATATTCTTGTTTGTTATAATACAGTATGAAACTGAAGTTTTTATATGATATAGAAGTCTTTGTTCAAACAAAAATTATCACATTTGTTTAATTAATCGGTTCGAATTTGACATTCTGAAAATATTATTATTTTTTTTTATAAAAGTTCATGCCATAAATAGTTCTTATCTTTGTTCTACTTCCTGAAAGGTGAATACTTCAACTTTGAATTACAAAATGTACTTTAAAAGTACAATATGAAACAAAAGATAATTTGAGTATATGACAGTATAATACAGGATGTCCCTCTTAATGACACCTCTAGGTCAAGTTTATCCTGGTGACCAAACCAGGTTAGATAAACATACCTTAAATCATATATCAAATATCGCTGATTAAACATTTCATCATATAAATTTAGGGTGGAAAACTAGTGCAATTGGTACATTGGCTTGGAGCGGACAAGAAATAAATAAATCTATTGCGTGGAAACGGAACAATTATTGCGTGGAACGACATAATACTATTTGATCTATGAAACTATTTATATTAATATCCTTTGTAATTAGTTATTAGTGGTTTTGTACCTTAGGTTATTAATATTTTGCATATATAAGCATTACTTTAAAGTTTACAGTATATAGTATTTAGATTTGCATTTTAAATTTCATTAATTAGGACTTATTCAGATAGATAGGGGTCCCAGCAAGGTGCTGCATTCTCAGGTGATGGTCTTACTAATGATGTGTATGTAATGGCCTTGACTTTCCTGGTGCAAGTGGACATGTTAGAGGACTTAGTTCTGTAAAGAGTATTGATGTATAGTGTGTTTTTCTTCTTGGAGATGTTTATGATAGAGCTTTTTTTGGGGCATTGAATCTCATTTGCCATCTTTCCGCCCATGACTCGAGTTGGTTTAAGTAATTTTGAAGCTTGTAACAATCATCCATGGATGTTATATCATTCTACAGTAGGCAGTCATCAGCAAAGAGTTTTATGTTGCATGATACAGAGTTTACAATGTCATTGATATATAACAAGAACAGGAGGGGACCAACCACTGTCCCCTGTAAGACTCCAGAGAGGACTGGGACACTGTCAGAACAGGTACCACTTACAAGGACTTTTTGATGCCTGTTGTGTAGGAAGGAGGAAAACCAGTTGACATTAATTTCATAGCATTTCAATTTAGGGAGTAGTCGAATGTGTGGAACTCTATCGAAGGCTTTGGAAAAATTTAGAAGTCCGATATCGGACACGTGCTCGTATGTTTTTGCTGACACGACTGAAGTAGACGGATATTGTTAGAAAGTACCAAAGAAAAAAAAGTTACTCTGATGCCAATTATGAACTGTTTAATAACCTACTTGACTCTACAGAATGGACAGATTTTTTTCATGGTCTCGCTGTCCTGACGACATGTGTGACCATTTTACAAAACATTTTTTAGAACTTGCTGACCAATGCATCTCGACAAAAACAATTACTATAAGACCGACTGACAAGCCATGGTTAAGTACAGACTTACGACGTGAAATAAGGAAAAAAGACCACCTTCTTCAGACATTTAAGACTAACCGCACCGACAATAATTATAAGATTTAGACGCCAACGCAATCACGTAAATAACTTAAAGAAACGTCTAAGGACCTATATTATGCGAATATTAACGGTTTATTAGATACTTTCACTGATTCGAAACCAAAAAAATTCTGGAAAACTGATCGTAACCCAATAAAGACATCTGACAAGACAAACCCATTACTACCACTTATGAACCCGACGACAGGTGACATAGAAACGTCTGACGATAAGAAATCTAACTTATTAAACGAATATTTTGTATCCATTTCAACAATTGACAACACTAACGTAGACGTACCAACTGCTGATTCAAAGACGTACTCCTCGTTAACAGACATTCATTTCACAACTGACGACATAACGGTCGGTCGCTATCTCTTTATCTCTCATTTTCGGTTATAAAATGGTGATAAATCTAAACCTTCTAATTACCGCCCTATATCTCTACTCAGCACAGTTGGGAGAGTTTTTGAGAAGTTAGTAACCATATTTTTAAATAACTATGTAATTGAAATTTTCAGCCTTGTTTGTGAAAATCTAGAAAAAACCATCCAACATGTCTGATTTTTTGTGTGTGATATATCAAAGGCCTTCGATAGAGTATGGCATAAGGGGCTGAAAGTAAACTAAGTAGTAATATGGTGTTTCTGGTATGTTGTTAGACTGGTTAGTTGACTATATTACTGACAGACGACAACAGGTTTTCGTAGGAAACAGCAGATCTGCTGTAAAGAAACTTAATGCAGGAGTACCACAAGGCCCAGTCCTCGGTTCCTTACTATTCATCTTGTATATTAATGATATAACCGATAATCTTGATTGTATTTCAAAACTATTTACTGATAATACTTTAATACTGTGTTCAGATGAATCTCCTTTAGTCATCGAAAATAAAATTAATAACGATCATTCTTCTAACCAAACTTGGGCGAATAAATGGTTAGTTAAATTTAATCCATCCAAAACAGAAGTTCTGCTGATTTCTTATATTAAATTATCCCATGTTATTGACATCAACTTTAATAACGTAAGTTTAGACTTTGTTGACCAATATAATCACCTAGGTGTATTTATTGATTCAAACTGTAAATGGAGCTACCACATTAATCGTATATCAAAAACAACCTTCAAAACTAGTTTGTATCTTAAGAAATTTGAAGTATATTTTAAATCGTAATACACTGAACAAAATCTATAAAACACATATACTACTAACTTTAGAGTATTTCTGTGAATTATGGGATGGGTGTAGTGTTGCTGATGCTGACAAATTAGAGAAGATAGGACTACCTTCATATACTAGTAGGCAATCTCCTTATTCTGAAACGGGCTGGGAAACTTATCTGACCGCAGATATATACGTAAAATTAACTTAATTTTCAAAGTACATGATGGACTAACACCTTCTTATCTTTCTACTCTACTCCCTCCTTTAAATTATGAAAACACAAGATTCAGACTAAGAGACTCCGAAATTACACTTTACCCAATAACCGTCTGGAAACAACTAATATGTCATCCTTTCCATCAACTATAAGGCTCTGGAACAGTTTAGATACTAATATTAGACAGACAAAGAGATTTAGCACTTTTAGAGATACTCTCCGTAAAAAAACATAATAATATCCATCCTATCTATTTCTCCTTGGTGACCGGAAAACTAATATCTTGCACTGCAGACTAAGAAATAAATCCAGTATCCTAAAATGTGGCCTGGTCAGAGTAAATCTTTCTGACGACTAAGCTGTGCTTTTGAATGTGAAGACGCATATCATTATGTTTTTTATTGTTACTTATATGCTCGGGCAACGTATAGAGCTTTACAGAAATTTAAACGATTACAAACCACTCAGCCTACAAACCTTGTTGTTCGGTGATTCTAACTGAACATATAACGATAATGAATTTATTATAAATGAATCTCAAAAATACATTCTTTATGCAAAAAGATTTTAATCTCTCTCTCTCTCTCCCCCCCTCTCTCTTTCAATCTCTCTAAAAATGGAAATGTACATTATATGTGTTTAAAATAAACGCATAAACAAATAAATATGTTTAAACTAAATCAGTTTGTTTATTGTTGTCAAGGTTTTTGGCGAGATCATCAATAGTGAGAATCAGCTGGGTTTTAATGGAGAATTTTTGTCGAAAGCCATTTGGAGATTTGTGAGATGTTGGTCTTATCTAGATATGACATTACAATACTGTGTATGATGTGCTCAAGGAGTTTGCAAGTTAAACTGGTCAGGAAAACTGGACGATAGTTTTCGGCAGATTGTTTGTCACCCTTCTTAAAAACAGGTACAATGTTAGCTACTTGCCAGTCATGTGGAACAGTGCCCGAGTCTAGTGACAACTGGAATATGAAAGTTAATGTTGATGCAATTTCTGATGACATTGTTCTCAAGGCTTTTGCTGTGATGTTGTCTGGGCCTGTTGCCTTATATATTTGGATATTTTGGAGAAGTTTTAAGCCTGATTCTTTGATGGTAATGGGAGCCATAGAATGGAATGGGATGATCCTAAGTCAGGTAGATTTAATAGACCCTCTTTAGTAAATACAGATTGAAATTATTGGTTTAAAATCTGTGCTTTACTTCTAGACAATGAGTACCTTAGGCCATCGGATGGATTACGGAGAGGCGGAATATTTTAAGTATTCATTTTCTTTTGTTTCCCTTTTAATGAAACTCCAGAACTTTTTAGGGTTTTCAGTGAGCTGCGGGCTTATGATGTTGTGCATGTTGGAGCTGTAAGCTCGCTTTGTTTCTTTTTGCATATTGGACTTTATTATATCTTTCCCAGTCACTAGGTTTATTAGGTTTTTAGGTTTATTACTTGTTTCTGATTTCAATATTATTCTAAATAATCATCTGTTATGGGGAGAATATTCGTAGAAGCTTTAAAAAATAGACAGCTTTTCCTTTACTGAATTTTCCTATTATTTTGATGATAGTTTATTAGAATTATCATTGCTATTTTGGCGTACAAGAACTGGAAGTACGTTAACTTCTTCCGCTAAACCTCTGTTTCTCTTAAAATCTTCTATAGAGGAACCCAATTTTTTTTAGACAACATTTTTTGTCTACATGCACTAAATAATAAACATTACAGTACCCAAAATTATCAAGAACTCATTCTATTAATGAAAACATATCATGTCAATAGAAATATAATACTTTGCACCATTTGATTTATCATTATATGAACAATATAAAGATATATGATTTTTCTTGGACTTTACCAGTCATGGACTTTTTTGAAATTTTGAACAAAGGTTTCTTACTTAGTATTCTAAAGAGTTACTAAAGTTTTGGTGTACAAGAACCGGAAATAGATAATCTACTTCCGTTTATAGTCTGTTCAGCTACAATCTTCTATAGAAGTACCCTATCTTTTTGGGTTTAAGATCAGATATTATTTCTCAAATGCGCTAAATGATATCATTTCAGTGCCTTATATAATCAGAAAATCATTATGATAGCATTATTTACTAGCACTATATCATGATCAGATACTCCTGGCATTGACTTGCATTTCCTCCTAAAGATGGTAAGTTAGTGAGGTAAAGGTCCAGGATGTTGGAAAAGTAACATGTTGAATAAGGCTTAGATCATTAAGCATAGCTAAACATCGTTCATTTAGAATTTTTAGGTAGTTACTATTTCAGGTTTCCATATGCCATTACCATACAAATTCATCAAAAACTGAAAAAACTACTTCACCTCATGCGTTTAACTGTGTACGACACATTATAACCTTGACCCAGCGTTCATTGCTATAGCCTTTCAGGCTGCCTCCGACTGGCAACTATTGGGTCGACAGAGTTATAGCTCGGGCAGTCGAGAATGCTAAAAATAGATTTTATACGAAAGGTGAAGGTCGTTTTCAGATCCCTCGTATTTGGAGAATTTGATCAGAGTTAAAATGCCGGAACGAGGCTGGCCGTTTTCATTTATTCGAAACAACCGGTTCGGCCGTTTGTTAAAGTTATTATTTAAAGAATAAATCATCATTGACCTGCAGTATTTTTTATACAAGCTTATGAGGGCTTTGTGAAGGCTCGTTTGAAATAATATAAAATCGTCAGATCCGTCTTTAATTCACAAAAGAACAACTAGAGGCCCTACCAGTCAGACCGCATAAACGAAAACGGACTTACTTTCGAGTTAAGCATTCGACTGTCATTTCTTTAAATAACTTTATTACTCGAGTTTCCCGTCGAACGCAGCCTAAGTGATGTATCAGGTGTATGAGGTGGAAAAAAGCCAAATTCGCCCAGAGAAAAAATACCGACTTAAGATCAGTACCAGCAACTGCTTCATCATTCTCTATACACTAGGAGTTAATATCACTATGGATATTTCTACCCCTGGAATATATCATAGCAAAATAGAAGGATCTGTGTATGACAAAAGATGAGGCAAGTAGTTTGGTCCTTTGATGAACATCTAAAAATGGCATAGCGATGCAATGCTGTTGACTGAATGGCTTTGAAGTTGACATCACTATCTGTAATATTCAAAGGAAGACTCTGCAGGTAAGATATTTTCTCCTGAATTACCTTCAATTTTGCTATGACATAGTCCATGGTGGATATAACGACAGTGATAGAAACCCATGGAATATCGAGATTCTGCCCCACTTGAAATTCGACAACTAGTAGGTAAAGTGTTAGTGGTCATATGTCGCATTACGTTTAACAGGTGATTTCCATAACAAAATTAATACATGATAGATTTCAGTAAACCAGTATTTTTTTTCTAGACACTTGCATAATGTCTCGAGGCAACACCAGACAATCATGGGCAGTAATGGCGCGAGGCGATATTCGACTATGGTGGACAACTACGACGATAAGTTTGGGAGTGGCATGTATGCAGCGAACGGGTACTCCCTATACCTCAGTCAGGCCACCATTCTGGATTGTGTTGGTAATATACAATCGATATGCTGTGTTAGCGCTATGCATCCCAATAACGCCATAACAGATAGTTAGAAAGAAGTAATATTGTTATTCGGTACTGATGGTACGGGTTTATGGTCAAACATAGTTTTTTTTCATCTGTCAATAGACTTGATATGAATTAAATATGTCATATACTTTAATTCAGAGAAAATATGCAAACGGCAGAGTGCACATGTACCTCTCACCATAGCGGATTTCGGGACAGCTGACGGACGCACGTCTCTCCAGCTTTTAAACAATGCAATTGGTAAGTCGTTATATTATTCAAGAGGAATATTGCTCAATGGGGAGTCACGAATCCATTGTCAAAAACACATCAACGGAATAAAACAGTGGCATCCTTACAACTTTGTAAGAATAAAACAATAATGATAAAGATGCTCCACCGCCGACGGAGCATAACGATACCCATTTAAACAATAACTGATGTATAATCGTGTTTACATGTGTCTTATTAACACAAAAATACTTATATTGCTTTTGGCGCATGCGCGATGAGTACTTAATTCCATATAGGGAATTCGAATAGTGCCATGGGTATTTTTCGGAAAGTAATCCATTGTTTTTGATATTTTCATCTTGAATTAAAATAAGAACCTCAAACTTTTCAATGGTGGTTATGCTGTAAAGTAGCTAACTTTTGTAACTGAACAAAAATACTAAATCGTCTGCTCAGGTCTTTGAGAAAAATAATACCCTCGACGGTGGAGCAATTTTAACATCAGTTTGTTCCTTACTTCGATTTTGAACCATTATCGAAGATTGCAAAATATCATCAGCATTCTTGTTTGTTTGTTTGATTAATTAACGTCCTATTAACAGCTATGGTCATATAAGGACGGCGTCCCATGTATGCGGTGTGTTGCGTGTATGTTGTGCGAGGTGCGTGTTTTGGGATGTTCGTGTTGTGTCTTCTGGTATAGTGGAACTGTTGCCCTTTTTATAGTGCTATATCACTGAAGCATGCCGCCGAAGACACCAAGCAACACACCTCACCCGGTCACATTATAATGACAACGGGCGAACCAGTCGTCCCACTCCCTGTATGCTGAGCGCTAAACAGGGGCAGAAACTACCACTTTTATTGACTTTGGTGTGTCTCGGCCAGTGGACAGACCCCAGAGCCTTCCTCACAGGGGCGAACGCTCAACTCAAGGCCAAAAGTGAGAAGTGCAAAGGGAGGTATTAGGAAACTCAAAGTCAGTTAGAAAGAAAAGAAAAGATAAGATACTAAATTTAGTCGCCTTTTACGATCATGAAATAGGGGCAGCAGGTACGATTCTAACTTCCTAGCATCAGCATTCCTTTATGTTCCAAAATCTGAAATCAAATATCTTTGAACATGATGATTATTTTGTTAAAATGTAAAAGTCACGAGATATGTATTTATATTAGCAAGATAACATATCCAGTATTGTATTTTCATGTTACATATTTTTTATGGAATGATTTTAGGCAAAGAAGCAATACAATACAGAACAAAAACTGAAACAATAAAATAGAAACAAATACTGCAACGTACAAACTTTGATTATCATCATAATAATTTTAGAGCTTTTCACGTCAGACCTTTCGCGCTTTGGTTGTGCTAATTGTATTTTCTGTATGAAGTTAGTAAAGCAATTACTATAAATGTGCTAATCATACTTTCTGTTTGTAGTTTGTATAGCAATTACTACAAATATGTTAGTTATATTTTCTGTATGTAGTTTGTATAGCAATTACTACAGATGTGCTGATTATATTTTCTCTATGTAGTTAGTATAGAAATTACTACAAATGTGCTGATTATATTTTCTTTATGTAATAAGTATAGCAATTACTACAAGTGTGCTAATTCAACACTGTTTCTAACCCGTTCCAAATAATTTTGCGCTAAAATTACATTTACAGTTATCCCTTGTTAATTTTCGCCGTTCTATAGCATCCATGCTGTTATTGAAATGATAAACTATTCATCTGTTACAGTAACAGCAAAAGAGCAGTCTGGGGTAGCCAAGCCTGTCATGATATACCACGAGGATCAGAGTTTTAACGACTTTAACCTACTCTATCGGGTAGTAAGAGGTAATCTAAGGTTAAGTGTTGTCAAAAGATGCCCGCTTGTACGGCCTGTATGAAATTGTAAAACGTGTAATGCCATCAAGCACTACTTGTAATGTTACAGTGTAAGATAAAGTGGTTTTATCATTATTGATTGCTTTAAGTGTTTACACAATCACGAAGTCAGGGTTACAAGGCTACAGTCCTAGCCAAGAACGCTTTAAAGTTGTGTACGTGATCAGAATAATGTGCATTCTATTTATTTCAGGTGAAGAGGACGAAGGTCAAAGCGGGCTCACTTTCTCAGTTAACGTATACCAAGCAGTCATCGGAAGGACGATGTATGAACAATGCCTTCCAAACAATTCTGTGGATATAGCATTCTCCTCTTTAACTGTGCATAACTTATCCAGGAGGTAATCATAGCAACACATGTTACAACGTCTCACTTGCGATGCTAACTATACTGTCAAGTGTCCAATGAAATAAATAAAAAAGACCTAAACAAACAAACTAACAAACAAAGCTGAGAAATACATTCAACTGAAAGAGTCGTCAAGCAAGCATTGGTTTTTAATTTAACATGATTCTGTACTTAAAGTACATCTATTGAAATATGAGAATTCCGAAAAAAAAATCGGAGTTCTGTATGTTATTATGAGTGTTATAACTAAACAAGAGGCCCACGGGCCTTAACGGTCATCTGACTATTGGTATAATACAACATAGCCGTTTAAAGATTTTAGCCTATTTGACCCCCGTGACCTTGGATGAAGGTCCAGGTCATTCATTTGAAGAAACTTGGTAGCCCTTCATCTCAGCATGTCGCTGTAAACTGGGCCTTTTGGTTCTTGAGAAGAAGTCGTTTAAAGATTTTAGCCTATTTGACTCCTGTGACCTTGAATGAAAGTTAATATCATTCATTTGAACAAACTTGGTAGCCATTGATCCCAGCATGCTACAGGCCTAATTTGAGTATTCTGGGCCTTTCGGTTGTATCGAGAAGAAGTCGTTTAAATGAAAAGTTTACACACGTCGCACGGCACACGTCAGACGGCGCACGGGTCAGATGACCTACCCTTCGGGTCAGATGACCTAAAAATAGAATAAAATCAAATGAATTTCCAAACAAAATTTCCAAGAATATATGTTTTGTTTGACATTTTTCTTAATTTAAGTTCCTACATCAAAAGTCTTCATTGAAAAATAGTTTTTACCCTATACTCTTGTTTCTTGTGTCGCACATACACTTATTTTGGTAAAACCCATGCACACATGAGGGCAGCCTTATAAGTTATATTGCCTTTACCTCAGATCTGTTTTTAACAATCATTTTAAAACATTATTTCAATGTACACAAAAAGAACCTCTGATTAGTTTACTTTATACCTCTCAAGTCTATAAGCCTTAGATAGTTAAGTCCAATTTGAATTATCATTAACAGTGATTATGTAAGTTGGACATAGGCGTCACCAGTGTGTGCATAGATTGTGTGTAGGTATAAGGTACAGTTGATTTAGATGGCGCTGTGTATCATATAACACTGTCTGTGTATTCTACAAGTGAGAAGACATTCTTCCCATGACTGCTGATTGGTCCAAAGGAATACTATTCAATAAATGGGAACATTTATGAATGGAAGTTTATGAATAAAATGGTTCAAGAGGTCACCACTAGATGTCGTTGTAGGGCAAGTCCTACACATTAATAGTATACCAGATAGCAATAATACAAACGCTACGCGCGTTTTATTAAAGAATGACTTTTCGCCAGCGCATATCCTTAAAGACCCACTACTTTTCCGAAATGGCTTTTATTTTATTAAATGGGAATGTAAAACGAATTGATAATTTTGATGAGTCAAAAAATTTATTCGCTTACCGTTAATAATACGCGCATCATCTCCTTCTTAACATTTTAATTAAAACAACTTTAAATAACTTTTAATTTGTGGTTTGGAAAGGTTGTGGGACTTTAACAAAAATAACTTCGCAGCCTAAAGGATTTTTTTTATTCTGTTTCCTAAAATGCATGATCATGTATGATTCAGACCTTGTCGGATAGAAGGGGGAGTCTTGTCCTGTGATGGTACAGATGAGGAGAAAGCATTAATAAAGGAACAGTCTTCTAAGGACTGGGAACAATTCGTGTACGTGAGAGGCAAGGAACTCAGTCCAGGTAACACTGATTGAATACAACAAATACATGAATGTGTTTGAAATATAGTGTTCCCTATGTTCCAACTACTCTAAACAAGCTATCTTTCACGACAACTAAATTTCTCGCGTATTTCGCGGATTTAAAATTGAATGGAAATACCTTTTGATGTAACTGTGAAAGATTTGTAGAAAATATTAATTTCGCGGAGATAAACTTAACCCTCATCGTGAAATTCACGAAAATAAATCGCATACGATGGTTGGTTTACAGCCATTGTATCAATATGCATTTCAGTTAATTTGTACTTTGACATCTTCTCATTCGAATCGCACGTCGGTCAGTTGTCGTGTACTGACCTTGGCAAGTGTTTTGTTCTCCGGATACCCAGCTTTCCTCTGCCTCTTTAATGACTTGTCGGTTTAAGGAGACAAACGCTTTGACCGATTGGTTAGTTAAACGTAATCAACCAACCATCCTTCAATGGAACTACCTGAAACAACCCTAGATATCTAATTGTTGTGATATCATTAAGTTGTGAATGTTGTATATTTTACGTGCGTTGGATCGTTACATACCAGATTCAACTGTAAATTCACAGTTAATGTGTTGTGCACAAGACAATACAGCAATTCAGATACGTAACAATGCTACGTAAGATATCGTTTTACCATTGATATATATCATGAAACGTCAATATTTGTCTTTGATGGTAAAGCACAGAAGTTTATTGTTGTTTAACAGGTGGTTATTTAGTGGTGCTGAACTGTGGAGTTGACAAAACTGGAAAAGAACTGTTATCCATTCAAGGAGGCATGCCACGTCTCGGGAAACTTCTCGGCACGATGCTTCACGATTGTCTGATCACAGAGGTAAGTAATGTGTATCTGATTATTCTATAATAGTATTCATACATAAAACAAGGATTAATTATGGTTCATGATGGCAATCGGTAAAAAATCATTGGGATTTTAACCCAAATCGTGAATGACTGAATTAAGAAGTATGCTTTTTATTGCATTTCAGAAGAATATTTTCTTTTGTATTCAACGTAATAGAAGATGCAGTTAAAGAAAACGATAGAAAGGAGGGGTATCACTTTGGACCGTTTTCGGCCACTCAAAATATTTTGCATGAAGATACATCAGGGTCAGCTGCATATTGCATTTCTTTCTGCGCTCAGGGTAATTTCAGAGGTCATAGATCAAAGGGTAAACATTCCCATTTTGATTGTTGAACTCCTTATGAATTGGATATTAGAAAAAAGACAACAATTTTTTTGCAGTTTTTGCCTGTAAATATTTGGTTTGGGAAATTAAGTCAGAAAACTGATGAAAAATTCAAAACGTATGGTCACGGTGACCAAGTTAAGCATTAACTCTATTTTAGCATTAAAAGTTTTAATATTTTTGCTGAAAATTCTGTGAGCTTAATTTCTAGCAACGCCTTCACTGAGGTAGGATGTTAAATCATGCTTGCTGCCCGACTGCTTGATCGTGAAAGACAACCAAATTTGGGTCTTAATAGTTTACATTTTCAACCATTCCATATAGCTTCAGCAGAGTGCCGTTTGGAGCTTTATTAAGGTTCTGTAATGATCTCGTTAAGATAATGGTAGCTTATGGTATTATGAGCTGGATGTCGGGGATAAATTAGGTCATATTCAATGAAAGGTATATTCTGTCAGTTATATATCTACTGGATTTTCTTTATATAAAGCAAGTATTTAGCTATTTAAGTTTGTTTTATGAGATGAGCCTTTATCTCGTGGCTTTAGCAAACAACATCATGTATTTAGCATTTAGTGTTCACCATAAGAGAGTATTCTCTTATTATTGTTAGCTGGCTTGTAGTGACAGGAAAGTTTTCCCGAGAAAGAACCTTCTCCATGATATTTGAGACAGAAAACCTATATATTTTGAGAGGTAGCAAATAGAATTCAGATCCCAGATTTAGTCGCCTTTTCCGCTCATGCAATGAGGAAGCAAGCACAATTCTAACATCATACTTGCAATGTTGGTGTTGCTTAATATTTTCTCTTACAACAAACGTAAATAGATTAAACACTTGCTTTTAAAGTCGAAAATCCAGAAGACAGACAATAACATTCATTGAATATGACCTTATTTATACACGTGACCAAGCAAATGTGACCCTAGGATGTAATAATCTAAACAACTCTAAACAACATGCTTTAAACATGAGAAAACAACATATTCTTAGCGGACAGATGATACCATTCATTGAATATGACCTAATCCATGCACGTGACCTAGCCAATGTGAACCTAGGATGTAATCATCTTAAACAGGTCATCTCAAGACCTTATGCATCACTAAACATCAATTTCAAGCTACCAAATCTTTGAAAAGTCCTAGTTTTGAGCAAAAATATTAAAAGTTTTTAATCTGAAATAGAATAAATGCTTAACTTGGTCACCGTGACCTACTTTTTGAACTTTTCATCAGTTTTTTAACTGAACTTCACAAACCCAATATTTACAGGCAAAATCTGCAAAAAATGTTATCTCTATTCTAACATTTAATTAATTAAGACTTAAGCAATGAAAATGGGAGTTTTCATCCGTTGACCTTTGACATCTGAAATTACCATGAGCGCAGAAAAAAATCGGATATTCTGAATAGCATACAATACATGGAGCTGACCCTAATGTATCTTCATAAAAAATATTTTGCTTATCGCTGAGTGGCCGTAAAACGGCCAAACATGATATCTCTTTTTGATTACGGAAAACGATACCATTGACATCTATTTCTGATTGATAACAGTAGTATGGCATTGATGTAATTTATTTATATTTGTAAGGTTATAGTTTAGTCTTAATGCGGGTAAACTGGATTTTAATGCACTAACTTCATGGGTTACATCGAGTCAAGAACTCATAGGATATTAACGTTATTGTCAGCTTTAATTTCATTAGATGTGAAAGTTCTGTCAATATTTACATTATCAAATGCAGGATTTTTAGTGATTCTGTTAACAAAACATTTGTGGAAAAAGTATTCGTGATCAAATTATCATTATCAGATAGTAGGTGAGAGTCTCCAATAAACAATTATCATTTGATGAAAATAACTTTTTCTTATTCTTTTAAAATGATGAATTCTCCAACAAAATCTTAACAAAAAATAAACTGCTCTCTATATGAAATAATTTTTATTGCAATTTGTTTGAGGTTAATTGTAAGACATCTTTGTAGAAAGAATCTCTCGGTCTAGTACAATAATGCAGTTATGATCAATGTCTTTGTAGGGAGAATTTCTCAGTCGCGCGTACAATTATATGGTTATGGTATCTTTGTAGAGAGAATTCCTCAGTCGCGGGTACAATTATATACATGTAGTTATAGTGTCTTTGTAGGGAGAATATCTCGGTTGCGAGTACAATAATATAGTTTTGATGTCTTTGTAGAGAAAATACCTCAGTCGCGAATACAATAATATAATAATGGTGTCTTTGAAGGGATAATTTCTCAGTCGCGAGTACAATAATATATTAATGATGTCTTTGTAGGGAGAATTTCTTAGTTGCGAGTACAATAATATAATAATGGTGTCTTTGAAGGGATAATTTCTCAGTCGCGAGTACAATTATATATTAATGATGTCTTTGTAGGGAGAATTTCTTAGTTGCGAGTACAATTATATATTAATGATGTCTTTGTAGGGAGAATTTCTTAGTCGCTAGTACAATAATATAGTAATGATGTCTTTGTAGAGAGAATTCCTCAGTCGCTAGTACAATGATATAGTAATGATGTCTTTGTAGAAAGAGTTTCTTAGTCGCTAGTACAATAATATAGTAATGATGTCTTTGTAGAGAGAATTCCTCAGCCGAGAGTACAATTATATAGTTATGATGTCTTTGTAGGGAGAATTCCTCAATTGCGAGTACAATAATATAGTAATGATGTCTGTGTAGGGAGAATTTCTCAGTCGCGAGTACAATAATTTAGTTATGATTTCTTTGTAGGAAGAATTTCTCAACACCAATTTCGACGTCGACATCTATAGAACAGAAGAGGACCACAGTTACCCTTTCACACATGGCGACAAATTGACGGAAATGGGTTTAGAACTGGTATCAGTTCGTTCATTCATCAACAAATTAGAACATCACACTTTCGACATAGTAGATAAAGGTACCCACTTAACATGCATTTACGACTAGAGCTAAATTGATATCTTGTATATTAAGAATAATTCAACGTTTAGATGAAGCCATTTGAATAAGCGATAAAAAACGAAAGTTCTTCATTTCAATAATATTACAAGATAAATTCTAGTCTATTGGAAACTTTACAGCAAACAGAATGCCAATGGAAACAAAGAATGTCATCATTATCAAATAAAATGCCTCACTAGCTAACAGTTAGTATATATATAGTAATGTCATTAAATTGGAATTTGAAACCTTTTGAACTTTCATGAGAATCATCATTCTAACGTTATTTCGACTTATCCTTTATTCAACTTGAATTGTAGGTCCAAATAATGAAAAACATGAAATGCACACCTGACATCATTATCTACTAATCACATATCAATATCAACTCGTGTGTAAAGACTGTACCAGTCGATGTCAACGCCGAGAACGTTCTATTTATACTATAGTGTACTATTTTCAGACGAAGCCACAAAGGCCGAGTATGCCGAGAGAGTAGTAGCGGGTATCAAACCTTGGTTCTACCACGTCGTTTATAACGGGTTGTCAAGCAAAAGATCTGCGGAAGAGAGGACACGACTGACTGACATTTACTTTGACAGGATGAGAGCATTCGCCTACGACAACCACGGCGGCAGGACTGAAATACCATTGGTGGAGACGGTCGTCAGGAAGCGTTTTTAACAGCAAAACATTCCAGATTACTTTTGTTAATGTAAAGTTTACTCGTGGCATTATCATTCAACAAGCTTAGCTTTAAAAGTTTCATGGAAGTATATTATGAGCAAAGATAACATATTTGTATTTAGAATTACAATTCATTTCTTTTCACAATCCTTTCTCATCGTGAAATTAGTTTGAACCGTGTACATCTTTATTAAGGGACCGGGAGTACACTATTCATTTACATTTTGTTATACTCGTTTATATTCTTATTAAATTACCATTCTTAACCCAAGACCAATCTTATCTCTTTTTTCTGACTTAGTTTTATAAAAGATCTGACAATAATACCAGGTTCTGGTGACCTTTTGGATGGGCAAATCCAAACAATTACTTCAAGAATCTTAGAAATGAGATTTTTATGATTGGGATAGTTTGTAGAATTTGAATCACTTTTGTTTGTGTAGTTTTTTCGTTCATAGAGAGCAACATAGGTACATGCTGTGACGTCGTTTTCATTTGAGATGGAGAATATACATTTTAAAAATGAAATATAGGTGGCACAACGGTCACCAGATCATAACCTTTGATGCGATATTGTCATATCTTCTGTGAAACGCAGCAAGACAAGAATGTTGATTTTATTCAAACTGAACATCTGCATATTACTAAAGTATACATTAGCCTTAATAAAAGCGTTTTAGGTCACCTGAGACGAAGTCTCCAGTGACCTATTCTAATCGCCTTTTGTCCGTCATCTTCCGTTGTATGTCCGTAAACAATTTACCTTTTTGATTTCTTCTCCAAAACTACAAAAGCAATTTCAATGACATGTTGCACAAAGCTTCTAAGGCATAAGGCCAATCAAAATTCTGAATTATATGGTCCCCATTCCAAGGGAGGCTGTGGAAGGGGCCAAAAGGGGTAAAATTGACTTTTTACTTACTCCCTGTTTTGGTGAAAGCATAGGACAAAAAGAAGTAATTAACCATTGGCAATTTTTTCTGAACAAATTATATTTATCTCCAAAAATGTGACATGACGTGACAAACATAAAGAGAGAATGATTGAATTATTCAGTTTGTCAAATGATTCGTTTGTGACACTTAGAAAACTGACCTTGCAACATCTTCATCTCTATGTTGATACTTTGGCATACTGTTTAATTCAAAACAAATTGAGTTAAACAATACATGCTGGGGTTAAAATGAAAATGGTATTTACCATGAAATAAATACCAAGTTCATACTTAAAGGGTCAAAGTTAGAGACTTCACAACACTAAATTAATACATGTACTGTGGTATAAGTTCTAAATCATCACAATAAATAAATAGTGAGGTAAAAAAACAAAATGATTACATTTGTTTAAAAGTCATATGTGCCATAACTGTGCGAAAATTTTGTTATTTGTCTTCACTTATCTATTGAAACCCGTCAGGTTTGATGAACTAAGCTGTGAAAATCATTCAAATTGACAGATAAATATGCATGATGCCTTATAAACATTAAATAAGCACAGAATATATGGACTGTAATATTATGTATGTTTAGAAGTCACTTTACAATATAATAACACTGTAAAAATGTGAAGTGAAATTGCACACCACAACTTGGCTTCATGGTCATTAAAACCTATTCATTGTAAGCATTGTTAATCGCAAAATGTTGGTAATTTCTTGTGGTGAATAAAACATTCAAGGCTATTCGTGAGTATGAAAATCAAGGCACATGTAACTTTTCAATTATCCATGTAGTAAGCATATTGAAGGACGAAGGTCAAAAGTAAAAATACAGTTTCAAGCAAGCTTAAGCAAGCATTTTTTAAGGATTTTCAGAAATTTTGGTTAAAGGAGTTCCCAGAAATGTTCACTCTCAACATCTATGTAACTGCTGGCAGGCGATGCGGGCGTAATGGAGTTCCAGAAAATCTCTTGACTTAAGAAATCCTAGGAACTATCTAATTCACCACATCTCCATTTTTTCTGTTTTTAGTGCGAAATCATATTGTGTTCAGCATCATCTCTGATTCTACTGGCGATGCGTGCTTTATGAAGACCAGAAGATATTGACATAGGAGTTTCAGGAAATATCTCAATCATAACATTGGTGTTTTCCCTGGCTTAATGAGTCCCTCCAAATTTTCTTATTCTCATCCTCAGTTGCTCATTGATATGCCGTTTCAGCGAGATGTACATTATCGCTTTCTCATCTTCTATGGTTCTCTTGGAGGTGTGGGCTTAATGCGCTCGCCACGAATTATTCTTTTTCTCAACTTTTCGTAACGTGTATTTTTACTGTTATCCTCGTAATTTTCATAAGATGACTAAAGTTTTGTGAAAGTGACGTTTTAATTTATCTGACGCGCCGTTCGTAAACTTTTCAAATATTCCTCTCAATAACCGAAAAGCTCCTAGACTGCTATTTGGCCTGTAACATGCTGGTATTAAGAGCTAAATGTCTAAATATATGACTTTGACTTTAATTCAATGTAACAGTTATCAAATCGTCAAGAATCTTAAAACCACTTCTTGTGAATAACAAGGACCCCTTAGAGATCTGATATTGGGCCTGTAACATGCTGGATGAAGGGTTATTAAGTTATAAGTTTGTTAAAATGAATGACATTGACCATATTTCAAGGCCACGGGGATCAAAAAGGCTAATTCTTTAAACGACTTCTTGCAAATAACTAAGAGAGATCTGATATTGGGCCCATATCGTGCTGGCATGAAGGAGTACGAATTTTGATAAAATACATTATCTAGAGATAATGCTATGAAGACTTTACCAAAGCTGGAATAAATGGCAACCAGATTGTTAAAAAGGTCAAAGGGGTCAAAATATTAAAATGACTTCTTGCGAATACCTAAGAGTCCTAGGGATCTGATATTGGGTCTGTAGCATGCGACTAGTGGAAGATAACCCATACACACAACTAGCTTCCATTGGGATGTAGGTTATCATTTACAGTAATAATAATACATTGAAAGACATTTCGTGTTATTCGATTCAGGTTATCAAGGCGATCCATATTAAGATTATTACAATGTGTATTGAGAGGGAAAATGGAAAATCAAAATCTTGCGATGACTGAATATAAAATACATTATACACATGTTTTAAGATTTATAAATATTAAAATGCCTTATATGGAGAAGCGTAAAATATCACTATAGATCATGTTTGCTATTTAGCCAACCGGAACACAACTTTATACACAGTTAGCTTCCTTTTAGTTTAAGTTTATTTTTACATTTTTGTATATGAAAATGTTGATTAAGCAATAACAACACATGAATAGTGTACATATCCGGCCTCTGGAAACAGTTCATAGGGTTGGTATATCTCTCCAGATATAAACATGATAGAAAACTTACAGTGGAATATAAGTGTACTTATGTATATATGTTGTAAAATTTAATGGTACATACAATGTACTCTACTTAACACAAATACTGTACTGATGAAAATTTCATTTCGTAGCATTTATTGATACTAATGACGCATATAAATGTAGGTCATGGACAGAATAACAGCAATAGGAGAATCCTGCATAGTTCACTTAATTGGCATAAGTATGGATTATGACGCCACCTGTTTGTGAGCGTTACACTTTGAAAAAATAAATAACTTAATCTCCAGGTACAAACTACTGACGAAACAAACAAAACCTAACCCCAAGAGTAGATAACTCTGTAATATACAAAACAGCGGTATACAACTCATTCGACAGGTTTGTTATGGACTTAACTAATATTAAAGTTCTTCGTCATCTGTTGTGGTTCCCTCTGCCGGATCTGGTTCCGAATCCTCGGCTGGTTTTACTGGACAATGGATGTATTTCTGAACGTTCGGCAGTCCTCGAACAACGCATGCGCTCAGCGCACTTCGGTACAGGTTCATATCCGTAGCATCAAACCTTCAATGTAAATAGGAGTTTGTCTGTTCGTTCATATGTGAACACCTGCATATTTACATATTCATCTTACAGTGAAGTTTCATTAAAATTAAAGCATAGGTTTAGGAGGAGATGCCACTACTTTTTTTTTCTACTGACGGGCGAACATGTTCTGCTTCTTTAATAGAACTTTTAATTCATACGGGACTGTTTGCTGCGTAAAACGTCAACATTGATAAATATCTAAAAGGTTTTGTTAAAAGAGACAAAATAAATCAGAAAACTTACCATTCGTTTGACATACTATCGAAGCATTCGACACTAAATATGGTGGTGACACCATTGAAGCCTCCGATGGCGAAGATCATATCGTCTATCACCTGAAATAAATACTCCAGTTTGAACTTGTATGTAACATATATGTTCCATACTATTATAGGTGATCCGTAATGTTTACACATTTTTCTGCTGACACAGTATTACATTACGGATTTGAGTTTCAATTAAAAGAGCGTACCTCGACTCCAAAGTTGCTTCTTGGGTTGTACATTTCTGATATGGTTTGCCATTTCGCAGATACTGGGTCGAATCGTTCAGCTGTGTTCATCCTGGAAAATCCGTTAAATCCTCCTAAGGCGTAGACATGTTCGTTGTACGATATGACCCCGACCCCACTTCGCTTATTGCGCATGGGCGTAATGGCGGTCCATTGGTCGGAGGTTGGATCGTAACACTCCGCCGTGTGTAGACACTCTCTTCCGTCAAATCCGCCACAGATGTACAGCTTACCTGGTAAAGAAGCGGCGTATGTTGTATAATGACACGGAATTTATCACATGGATATTGCATCGTAGAACTATCACAAATCAGGAAAACATTTTAAACCAGCGTTTTAATTTTGAATTCCACCACATAATCGGTTGAAGGTTGCATACTTAATGATTCAGCAAACCTTGTCAGATTTCTATTCTGTTTTTTGTGGGTTTTTTTTTGCATATTACAGAGTTATCTTCCCTTGTGGGTAGGTATTGATCGTTACGTCATGTTTTTACGAGCGTAACGTCATGCTTTTCGGAGAAAACGACGTGGACTGTGTTCACAAAATAATGACGTCACAATGGATACCTACACGGACTAGTATACAAACACATCAACGGGCGGAGATAATCGGAATCTGCCGAGTTTTGCCGAATGTTACCTTGGAGTGAAGTGGCGCTGGCATCACTTCTTTCGTGGCCCATTGGAGTAACCATTGTCCATTGATTGTTGGCTGGATTGTATTTTTCCACTGTTCTCAGACGCTCGTGTCCATTGTAGCCACCCATAGCGTAGATCATGTCCCCAAGGACGGCTGTACTCACGTAACACCTGTAACATATTTCATCCTTTCACAGACCTTGACATGGTACCGTCGTACTCACGTAACACCAGATAATTTTATCCTTTTACCGACCTTGACATTGTATTATCGTACTCGCGACACTCCAGTTAATTTTATCCTGTTACCGACCTTGACATTGTATTGTCGTACTCACGTAACACCAGTTGATTCCATCCTGTTGCCGACCTTGTCATTAGATTGTCGTACTCACATAACAACAGTTAATTCCATCCTGTTACCGGCCTTGACATTGTACCGTCGTACTCACGTAACACCAGTTAATTTCATACTGTTACCGACCTTTACATTGTACCGTCGTACTCACGTAACACCGGTTAATTTCATACTGTTGCCGACCTTTACATTGTACCGTCGTACTCACGTAACACCGGTTAATTTCATACTGTTACCGACCTTTACATTGTACCGTCGTACTCACGTAACACCGGTTAATTTCATACTGTTACCGACCTTGACATTGTACCGTCGTACTCACGTAACACCGGTTAATTTCATACTGTTACCGACCTTGACATTGTACCGTCGTACTCACGTAACACCGGTTAATTTCATACTGTTACCGACCTTTACATTGTACCGTCGTACTCACGTAACACCAGTTAATTTCATACTGTTACCGACCTTTACATTGTACCGTCGTACTCACGTAACACCGGTTAATTTCATCATGTTAACGACCTTGGCATTAGATTGTCGTACTCACGTAGCACCAAATAATTTTATCCTGTTACCGACCTTGACATGGTATTGTCGTACTCACGTAAAACCAGTTAATTTTATACTATTTGTAAACCATCTCGTGGAAGTCTGATAAGCTTACCAAAACAACTAGTTTCTGAATAACATAACCCTTGGGGATATAATACAAACCTTTTGGAGTGCATATTTGCGGCATCTGACCAGATCATGGTCAATGGGTTGAAACAGCGAACACTGTTGAAGTATTCTACACCGTCAAACCCTCCGATGACGTAGACATGTTTGTCCATGGTGACGGTGCCGTGGTAGGCGCGGTGAACTTTCAACAAAAACATAAAGTAAAAATTTCATTTTACTTTCTTTACAGACATATGGTAAAGTTGCGATAATGTCTACTTATGTAACCCGCATTTATTAGCGTTAGTGACATGCTTGAACACCTAGAGTGGCCTAGCTTAGGGGTTAGAAGAAAAAATGCACGGCTTACTATGCTTTTCAAAATCACTCACGGCATAGTAGCTATTAAAAAAGACCAATACTTGACCTCACAGTTACGCCCTACCAGACACTCCCATACACTTGCATACCAAATACATTACTGCAGAACTGATTCTCGCAAACACTCATTCTTTCCCCGCACTATTCAAGACTGGAACTCTCTTCCGCAAGCTCTTGTAATCTCAAAGTCGCTTGACTCCTTCAAAACTCGTCTCTCATCTCTAATTTAATTATTTTTCTTCTTTTCCCCTGTTCATAGCCACACCTTCAACAATATCGACATGATCTTCAATATGATGAAGTAGGTCGATTATTTGGTAGATGTAGAGATTTATTACTAATTTGATTGATATCTTGCACAATATACATGTATATAAATACACACGAGACGCATGTTAGGCACATGTCGAAAGATAATTAATTATGATTTCATTTTATATAGTTGCAATGGCTAATTGTTTTAAATTTGTTTGCTGAAAACCGTTGTGAAATACAATAAACGTAACTTAGTCACCCTCTACGTAACAGGACCATATACAACGAAGTAATTACTTACACGTGTCTGCTGTGTCACACACTATCCACTTGTCTGCCCGGGGGTCGTACGTCTCCATCACGTTCGTGGGGGACCCACCGCTCCAGCCACCCACCACAAACAGCACCTCATGTGGTATCCGCGGCCGCGCCAGGGGATTCTCAAGGTCAAGCGCCTTGTCGTTCATGTCCAGATCGTAGAGGAATTTCAGAGTCTCTATTACAACGGGTTTACAAAGGTCGCTTTCCTTTACATACGGATGACTTTTAACTTTCTCTGTGAAGTACTGTATAGATAGAAGTCCAAGGCGGACAGTCTTCAACAATGCTGAAATATGGCATTTCCTGTTGGGGGAATCGTGATCGACCCAGCGGAGAAGGGCCATAAAAGCCATTTCCTCGTTTTTCACATTGAGATCGTCTGATGCTAAGATGTCAGAAACCTCATCAAATGTCAGCTGGAGAAACTCCGCACTTCTTGTGGCTACTTCACTAAAGTGAAGCATTAGATATCGGTGAGCCACCTTCTTCAAATTGTGACAAAAGTACATTTTAGAAAAATTATAAATACCTATACAGTTTTCTGGCTCGAGAGACTTAGCGAGGAACTGGCAGCAGGCGCGCACGAGACCGTTAACATGGAACTGGTCTGCCGCTGGGAGAAGTCTCTCAATGTTCTCGGCTGTAATTTTCGCTTCTCTGGTATATGCAAATTCCACGAAAATCTCCATAATGTCTGCGGTGATGCCAGGTATGACCACTTCCTTTCGGTCTGTGCTGCATACTTCCTGTGTGAATAAGGACCGGAAGTACGTACTGCTAGCCGACATCACTGCTCGATGTACTGGAAACTCGCGAGTCTCTGTCTTTATCACGACATCGCAAAGCTGTCCACATTGTCGGAGCTCTTCGTAAACAGTACACGAATGAGACTCCGTTGGTGTGTCCAGCCGTTCGTTAAGTGGACTTTCCACTTCCTCCATGATATTTACGTTAATACATATTAATCACAGCTCGCACGGCAAAAATATCAAAATCCATCGCGTTTTTGGAACGATACACAGTTCTAACCAAGTCGCCAGGCAGCACGCAAAGTATTGTATGACGTCACAATGTAAAAATTATATGACGTCACAATGTATAATCTGTATGACGTCATAATGTAAAAGAGAAAAAGAGTGTTCCGTCGTGCATTTCATCTCACTAGTATCTCACCAGTCCCAGTCTAACGTTAACAGAAAGTATATCGGCTTATTCAGCTGTGTAGTAATATATACACATACGGTTAAAGGGACATGAACCTTAAATGATTTGTTCTGTACGCTTAGATATGGTTTCAGATGTTTATTGAACATTTTTTTACAATGATTGGTTATCTAAAATGACAGGAAAACGTGGGGAATACCTACCTCAAAATGATAAAAATAGACCGTCATATTCTATTTTTGGAACACAAAACGAAAGTTGGCCGAAAGCGAGGTTATAATGAACAACAAACTTGCTGACATGAAAAGGAATATTAGTCTTCCACATTTTAAGATTATTTTTCTAATTTACGATGGTTGACAAATGAAGTTTAAGTCATATTTGTTACAAAACAATTTGTATTTAGCGTAAGAACGATATGTCAAAAGTCAAACGAGACTTTTCATTCGACAGGGCATCGTGAAGGGAGGTTCCTGACTTATTGCATATTTGTACATCATGCAAGTATAAAGTGGAGAGTTGCTCCCGTCACTTGCACTTCAGTGATCCATTTATATTTACCTACTTTCCCTATCGCGCACGCTACTGACTCTTGACGTACACTGTTTTCTATCGGAATTCGTTTGTGTTCGCTTCACCTCGTTTTTGACCCACCGTATCTAATTTGTGCAGTGCATTGTGGGAGTTCACTAAAGTTCAACACTACTTTATTATCGTTACAAAATTTGACCGGGCCGGTTCAAAATACAAACAGATGGAATTTCCATTATAATTATTATAATTTTTTTGGGCACATTGGCACAATAACTGACATATATTACTTAGCTAGGTATCTGACATGTCTTAAATATGTATTTTACTCAAATTTATATGGTTTATTTAGGTTCTTGTCCCTTTAAATATTACAACGTGTGCACGTGATTGCATATATAAAATTACTGGTACTTTGAACGGTTTGTACCAGTGCATGAATTGTCTTAAATTCCAGCCAAACTGAACTAGCACAGATGGTTCGTTTCCTGAAGGGTTCAACATCGGAGATTTTTCAGTTGTCATAGGAACGCTTTCTTCGTTGAGGTTATTTATTATCGATGGAAGTGTAAAGCTTACATATTTCATTGTATATCGTTTTATTGTTAAGACATAGTAACAACTTCAGTTTTAATGTATGATTACGTTCGAAGTGTATTGTCTTGGAAAAAACCAAACACAGTCCTTTAGACGTGGCCATGCCAGTTCAATAAAATCTACAGAATAGGTCGATGTACATAGATCAAAGCACGTTAGGTATTTTCAATCAAGTTAATACATGCCTTCTTTCTTTTTGATTTCTTAAATAGGCTATAATACAGTGGACATTTGGTCTCCTGTCCGACGAGATTTGTAAATTTTCCTGACTGCCGAATGACGTTTTACTCGGTTAATAATCTAACCCGTTTCCTGACATTTTAGTCTGGAGTATTGCGAGTTTTCTTGACTACCGCCGTACGAATTATCGCATGTCCACTGTACTCTGAGTTAAGATATGCTTATAGATATATCAGACCACATGTTGCAGGCTTTTGACTCTATATATATGTTTAAAGATACCTAGCAGGGGCGTAGGAAGCGGGGGGGGGGGGGCAGGGGGGGGGCAGGGGGGGGCAACCGTTCCCCAGGACGGGGGGGGGGCAAACATGTCTTTTTGCCCCCCCATTTTCGCCGACTGAAATTTTCTAAAAAAGCTTATTTGAAAGAAAAAAGGGTCCTCCTGCACATTTTTCGTACTTCATTCTAGAAAATTTTCCGCTGCGCGGCGCATTTCCTAAAGGGTTCAAGCACATAATGTCAAACCTTAATTGTAAAAATTCAATACACACAAACTAGACTAAAAATGTCCATCAAGGGATTCTATGTACTATTAAAAAAAATGTCTCTTAAAAGATCAATTTGTTTAAATGTCTTAGCGAGAAAATTAATTCATTTTTTTTTCTGTTACACAACAATGTGTCGATGGTGTGAAGCCGGTATATTCAGATCGAGTAGGGTTCCATAATGTTATGACGACACAATTATCATTTCTAAATGCAGGTAGCTTTAAATCGAAAAATTACCATGTTAAGAACGCTTTATAATCATTAAACTTTATCGTAAAACTCATCTCGGCCATTCTAAATTGTAATTTTTTTCCGGGGGAGACCCCCGGACCCCCCAAACACCAAATTCTCGCGCCTTTGGGCGCTCGCAAATTCATCAAAATGCATCGTTGACTCATCTAAGCCATTCTAAATTGTAATTTTTTTCCCGGGGGAGACCCCCGGACCCCCCAAACACTAAATTTCTCGCACTTTCGGGCGATCGCAAAATCATCAAAATACATAAAACTCATCCCGGGGGTCACCCTCAGACCCCTAATAAAACACCAAAATCTTGCGCCTTCGACGCTCACACGCTAATTTGGCCAATTTGCGTATTCGTTAATTTCCTTTTAGCGACCCCACCGTCTATAAATGTGTGCAAGGATTAAATTTAGTGATATATGAAAAATGTACATAAAGCATATATTATATGGTTGGGAGTTGAATTAATCTCCTCCTGTAGGTGTGGCGGGGGGGGGGGGACCTTTGCCCCCCCATGACGTTTCATCTTCCTACGCCACTGCCTAGTGACATTTTTTATAGTATGATTGATATTTCATCATGTATCAAATAAAATATAAATTATCTGCTTGTCGATTGAGATAGTTTCCATTATCATATGCTGTACGTACAATTGCGTTAAATTATAAGGCTGCTCTAGTTATAGACAAACCGTTGAGAAAAAAAATCTATAGACTCAAAAGCCTGTGATCAAACTACAATATAAAAGCTCTAGCTCGACACGCTGGTCACGTGACGTTCCGTCCAGACTCATTCGTCATGCTTCAATGAAAGTTCAGATTCCAAGGGAACCGACGTACAAATATTATAACCATACATTACATAAAGGTACATGCACTGTTAACAAAGTCAGTATCATAAAAAAAAATACAAAAATGTAACGTCGATATGAGTTTTTTTTTCCTTTTCAGAAACATTTATTAGGGCGATTCATGAATTTCCAACAGAACATAGGGACATTTTTTTTTCAGGAGAACGAAAATGTTTTATTTGGTTGCCGCCAAATAATTTATGGCGGCCGCCAGAAAAAAATTAAGGGACGGCCGATAGATAAAAAAACTTCCTAATTTTTTTTCTATATGTTAGCGCTTCCGTAGGCGCATTCTGTGTGAGTTGTTATTGCTCATTTGTTGTTTTCTATATCATGTATATTCTTTCGTAATTACACATCGGAGAAGGAATATTTTTATAGGCCCAACTTTTGAATGAAAAAATTATGTTTTGATTGATATATTTATATATTTTTATATATATATTGATAAAAGAAATTGCACATCTGGTTTGGAGCATACATTGTAGGGTTCATGTCGGAAAAATCGATGCTTTAGTAATTATCCTGCATGCAAAATTATATTAAAACATGATAATGGGGAAAACTAGTCATATAAAACTATACCAGTAATATATTGTTAAAACTTAATATCATGGATGATATATTCTAAAATGTACGTAAATATGTATGCTGTACAGATACAGATATGAAGAAACTCAGATTTGTACTGCAGCTAGAGAAAAAAATGTCAAAATTATCTGCATCCGGCTAATGGATATAGATTGTAATAACACCACTAGAGGCAACTTATATTTTATCGGTTACATTGGCCTGATTAAGCGTAATAGCCGATAAGAAACGTAATGTGGGGGGGGGGGGGGTGATTCTTTTAATTCAACAACACAACCATATATACTTTATAAACTTTTTTCATATATCGTTGAGTAGAATCCTTGTACACATTTATAGACAGTGGCAATCGATAAACGGAAACTAATGAATACTCCAAATTGGCCATGCTAGCGATATTTTGGTGTTTTTTTTTTTGGGGGGGGGGGGGGCAATCCTCCTACGAGAAAAATAGAATGGCTAAGATGAGTTTTAACACGATGCATTTGATGAATTCAGTTGCGAAAGCTTCGAAGACGCGAGATATTTGGTGTTTGAGGGGTCCGGGGGTCTCCCGGAAATACATTACGATTTAGAATTTTACGATGCATTTTGATGAATGTGGGAGCGCCTGAAGGCGCGAGCTTTGGGTGTTTGAGGAGGTCCGAGGTCTCCCCCGGGTAAAATATTAGATTTAGAATGGCTGTGATGAGTTTACGATATATGTTAATGATTTTAAAGCGTTATTAACATAATACTTTTTTTTATTTAAAGTTACCTGCATTAAGAATTTGTAATTGTGAATGCCGTCATATCTATGCAACTCGATCTGAACATACTGGCTTCACACCATCGGTAACATTGTTGTTTAACACAAAAATAATAATGAATTAATTGTTTTGGCTAAGTCATATAAACAGATGAATCTTTTAAGAGACAATTTCTTAAAAATAGTACGTAAGTCCCCTGATTGACAATTTTAAGTCTAGTCACGAAAATTGTGCAGGAGGACCCTATTTTCTTTCAAATGTGCAATTTTTAGAACATTTCAGTCGGCGAAAATGGAGGGAGGGGCCAACAAGAAAATGTTTGCCCTCGTCCTGGGAAACGGGGAGGCAATTGCCCCCCCCCCCTGAACCCCCTCCAACCCCGACCCCCACCTCCCACATCCGCTTCCTACGCCCCTGTAATCTACATTGCCCAAGTAAAACAGCATGTTCTATTGAAAGCTTTAGAGTATTTGATGGAAATATGACAAGAAGTGAGAGGTATTTTCACCCGTTAATTATGTATATATTATACATGAATACAGGTGTACTCAGGTGTACATGTACATTATTAAGCAAACATATATGTACATAGGTCTACAATGTATATGTAAGGTATATTTTTGCTTTGAATACATAAAAGTACACATAAAATTTAGATATATAGTTAGGCTGATTTTTTTAAAAGTAAATCAGATGTAAAAAAGTTATATAACTATATTGACATATAGCGGAATGTCCATTAGACGGATAGAGACTATAACTAGGTATATATAGGGAATGTCCGTTAGATGGATAGACACTATAACTAAGGATATATAGGGAATTTCCATTAGACGGATATAATTATAGCTAGGGCTAATATAAGGAAAGTCATTAGACGGATAAAGACTATAACTAGAGATATATAGGGAATGCCATTAGACGGATAGACATTATAACTAAGGATATACAATGTATACGGAATGTCAAATATTGATATAATGATAAAAGAAATACACGTACTTACTTAGTCCGCTAAACATGCCTATATTATTAGTTTTTCGCCATTTTTTTCCTTATTATGAAGTCTAATATATTAGGCCATTTTTTTAAAAAAGCCTGATAATATTGGCAGGTTTAGCGGAATAGTAAAATAATATCAATGACAAATGAAATAAAATAATGGTAAAGCAAGTATTAAAACCATATAATATAATGAAAACCCTTCTTATGGGCTACAAAAACCTGTACAGTATAGGATTATTTACACTTAGAAACTCTTCACAAAAAATTTTGGCATACGTTTCAAACGTTTATTAGATTAACACGTAATCAGGGAACCTGTAGTCGATAAAATTTTGTTTTCCGTCGATAGTAGATATGTCCATTTAGACAGATGAGATTTCCTTCGATCGGATGTTTGGAATGTTCACAGGCGTCGCGCATGCACATAGGGGTTGTTTCACTCGCCGAAAGAGATAATAATATGAAATAGTGACTAGGTCGGTCCTATTTATTTTCAGTTTTTCTCCATTTTGAACAAAATTTGTTTATACAAACTTTTAAAATTTGTTATTAACACAAAGTACACAACTTTTACAATTAATTTTAGTCCTATAATTCTTTTTATCTTTTATTACATGATTTTTTAGCGATTTAGTCCCTTTAAGTTTTAACAATATATTACTGGTATAGTTTTATATGACTAGTTTTCCCCATTGTCATGTTTTAATATAATTTTGCATGCAGGATAATAACTAAAGCATCGATTTTTCCGACATGAACCCTACAATGTATGCTCCAAACCAGATGTGCAATTTCTTTTATCAATATATATATAAAAATATATAAATATATCAATCAAAACATCATTTTTTCATTCAAAAGTTGGGCCTATAAAAATATTACTTCTCCGATGTGTAATTACGAAAGAATATACATGATGTAGAAAACAACAAATGAGCAATAACAACTCACACAGAATGCGCCTACGGAAGCGCTAACATATAGAAAAAAAATTAGGAAGTTTTTTTATCTATCGGCCGTCCCTTAATTTTTTCTGGCGGCCGCCATAAATTATTTGGCGGCAACCAAATAAAACATTTTCGTTCTCCTGAAAAAAAAATGTCCCTATGTTAGCCTAATAGGCTTCCGTTGTATAAATTCATGAATCGCCCTAATAAATGTTTCTGAAAAGGAAAAAAAACCATCATATCGACGTTACATTTTTGTATTTTTTTTTTGATACTGATTTTGTTAACAGTGCATGTACCTTTATGTAATGTATGGTTATAATATTTGTACGTCGGTTCCCTGGAATCTGAACTTTCATTTGAAGACATGACGAATGAGTCTGGACGGAACGTCACGTGACCAGCGTGTCGTCGGCTAGAGCTTTTATATTGTATTTGATCACAGGCTTTTGAGTCTATAGATTTTTTTTCTCAACGGTTTGTCTATAACTAGAGCAGCCTTATAATTAAAACGCAATTGTACGTACAGCATATGATAATGGAAACTATCTCAATCGACAAGCAGATAATTTATATTTTATTTGATACATGATGAAATATCAATCATACTATAAAAAATGTCACTAGGCAGTGGCGTAGGAAGATGAAACGTCATGGGGGGGCAAAGGTCCCCCCCCCGCCACACCTACAGGAGGAGATTAATTCAACTCCCAACCATATAATATATGCTTTATGTACATTTTTCATATATCACTAAATTTAATCCTTGCACCATTTATAGACAGTGGGGTCGCTAAAAGGAAATTAACGAATACGCAAATTGGCCAATTAGCGTGTGAGCGTCGAAGGCGCAAGATTTTGGTGTTTTATTAGGGGTCTGAGGGTGACCCCGGGATGAGTTTTTATGTATTTTGATGATTTTGCGATCGCCCGAAAGTGCGAGAAATTTAGTGTTTGGGGGGTCCGGGGGTCTCCCCCGGAAAAAAATACAATTTAGAATGGCTTAGATGAGTCAACGATGCATTTTGATGAATTTGCGAGCGCCCAAAGGCGCGAGAATTTGGTGTTTGGGGTCCGGGGGTCTCCCCCGAAAAAAATTACAATTTAGAATGGCTGAGATGAGTTTTACGATAAAGTTTAATGATTATAAAGCGTTCTTAACATGGTAATTTTTCGATTTAAAGCTACCTGCATTTAGAAATGATAATTGTGTCGTCATAACATTATGGAACCCTACTCGATCTGAATATACCGGCTTCACACCATCGACACATTGTTGTGTAACAGAAAAAAAAAATGAATTAATTGTCTCGCTAAGACATTTAAACAAATTGATCTTTTAAGAGACATTTTTTTATAGTACATAGAATCCCTTGATGGACATTTTTAGTCTAGTTTGTTGTGTATTGAATTTTTACAATTAAGGTTTGACATTATGTGCTTGAACCCTTTAGGAAATGCGCCGCGCAGCGGAAAATTTTCTAGAATGAAGTACGAAAAATGTGCAGGAGGACCCTTTTTTCTTTCAAAATAAGCTTTTTTAGAAAATTTCAGTCGGCGAAAATGGGG
>SAYR01042848.1:281029-338537 GCA_004382745.1 Argopecten irradians irradians | reverse complement strand
ATGCATAGAGATTAGGAATTTCTTCAATTAGTATTTTCTTTATTTCCTCAAAAATACAAATAGCATGCATGCCGATATCGTATAGAATCCTATATAAATGTGTCACATGTACATGTGAAACCGATTATATTTATAGCCTAGGCCCTATATGTTTATAAAAATAATGACATAGGTAACGTGTACACTTCACTGGGTTGTTACACACGTACATGCATATATACAATGTATCTTCCATTAGCCGGATGAGATTTTCAGCGACCTCGATTCCGAACTCAAAGATGCACTCGGTTCTTTCCGTTGTAAACATTCAATGCCGACAGATACAATTTCTTGTTGTGTTTGGCGATATTTTAACGTTGATAAACATTGCCAATAGTTCAAGTTAAATGTTGTAATTTTGAAAACTTTCTAATTTCGGGTATAAGAACGTTTGTAGGAAGTCAAAAACCCTAAGAAATCTATGTAAATCTAATGATTTAGTAACTTTAATATCATGGATGATATATTCTAAAATGTACGTAATTATGTATGCTGTACAGATACAGATATGAAGAAACTCAGATTTGTACTGCAGCTAGAGAAAAAAAATGTCAAAACTGTAGATACATTGTATATATGCATGTACGTGTGTAACAACCCAGTGAAGTGTACACGTTACCTGTGTCATTATTTTTATAAACATATAGGACCTAGGCTGTATAAATATAATCGGTTTCACATGTACATGTGACACATATATATAGGATTCTATACGATATCGGCATGCATGCTATTTGTATTTTTGAGGAAATAAAGAAAATACTAATTGAAGAAATTCCTAATCTCTATGCATATTGAATAAAAGCACCTAACTTGACTAGCACAGTGGTATGTATGCCCATATGGTGACGTGGCAGGGTTGTGCGTGAGGGAAGGGAGGCAACTCTTACAACTTAACTCGCGTTATATTGACAAAGTGTTCTTCGTCGATTAATTCTGTCAAATTGACGACGAACACATTATAATGTCTTTCATATCGCCATCAGTATATACAAAAACTTGAATTCATGGGTAAATATATCAAAATTGTAAGCTAAATGAGCACATATGTTTGGGTAATTTTAATATGGGTTACTTAATCTACATATTTCTTCAATCGGAATAACGGGTCCTATGGTGTAATGGTTAGCACTCTGGACTTTGAATCCAGCGATCCGAGTTCAAATCTCGGTAGGACCTCTTTTAATTTTTTATGAGTTGTTTTATTTTTTGTGTGTTCTACGTCATTATCTAGAGTAATTTTACTGTTAGTCCCACTCTTATGCCATTATCAAGATAAAAAGGTGTATATTCGTAATTTTTCATGCAAAATGTATGCATTTTACAATATCATCAAATACATTTTACACTAATGACCATGCATAAATATTTATTTTTATGATCTCCAACTTTTATTGCAATTTTAATTGAATGTTCATTTTTTTTCCCCAAAACAACAAATTATGTAGTTCAACAAAAGGTTACAGCAAAGCTTTTTATATAATTTAACAACATATTTATGGATACTAGGTTAATCTTTTTTACAAATTTAATGATTTTCATAAAGACATTTTAGAAATAAATATCATCAGTTTTATTGGTTGCATTCATAACATGAATATTCAATAAAAGTCTGTGTCCTTCCTTATTGTGATCATATATATATGTGTATAGCTATCATGCGCTGCAGCTACAAGTGTACATGCTTCCACACACTGACATGTAGCTAAGTAATCTATTAAACATCTCCGCAGGTTTATTTTGCACGATGTCCTATGAACACGAACACATATCGCCTAATTGAAAAAAATATATCTCATCAGATATGACATGTTAGTCCCCTAAGGATTTAAAACAATAATGTGTTCGTTACGTAAAGTACTGGCGGCCATGAAAATCACGCTATATGGCCAGGTTTGGGTTTACAAAGGGAAATTCCCTATGGAAATTCTACCAAAACAAACTTTACAGACGACCCTGGGAACGCGGAATGGACTAGGTCAGTATGTTTGTGGTTTTCCCAAATATTTGTGGTTAATGCAAATATATGTTTCCGAATTTCAAAACAAATAAAACAGAGCTCTACTTCCGCTTTGAGCTGCATTAAGTTCTGATCACTCTTTAATTGACTGAACTGTATAATTAGGCCAACACTGTATAGCTTAATTCTCACGGATTGTTAAATATTATCATTGCTTTATCCAACTTGTAATTTTGCAGCTTGTTCCTAAACAAAGGAGTTCTATAGTAAAAACCACTGAAGGTGCTTCAGCAACTCGTGTGTATAGAGTCACAATATACATATAGCTCATTTCTTATGTAATTATGATAAGCATATATAAAAAGATTTATAACACTGTTAAGTTATTGTATATATTTATGTAATCGTGTATATCCATATTAAAATGTTCATTTTTAAGATCTTAATCTATAGTTATATCACTGTCTATTTAAAGGCAATGTCACATATACATTGCTATTTGCTAATCGCATACTCCATGGCGTAGAAAAAGGAAGCTTCCGCCCAAAGCCAATGGCGGTCTGCCTAGCTCAACATTTTTCAAAGATTACTCACCAAAAGCAATTCTAAAGAGATAGAGAGATGAAATGTTCAAATAAGATATGTATTCTGTCATCCTAAATAAAGCTTTTCAAATGTCAATGTTATATCGATTACTTATATTAGTGATCAAGTATGTTTTTGCGATGTATTTCCTATTTTGGGGATTTTTTTTATCTAACCTATGCTACTATACACGTGACATGTACAAGTATAAATTGCAGTTATGGAACACTTTGACGTGCGTAATACATTTCGAATTTTAGATTCAAAATACTATTACAGGGTTCCAGTTTTTAAATATATTGACATTTGGTTAAATATAATTAGTAAATAAAAAGAACACAATAAATAAATAAAAATAATATTAAAAAAAGAAATGCGGAGTATATGTTTTTTTGTTTTTGTTTTTGTATATAGGTCACGTATTTTATGGCGCTGCCCTTCTCTTTGCACAAACTAATCTTACCAGAGGTGTAGATAATATGCTATCTATATGTCTTACACTATCAGATGTCTTATTTCCCGCTTTATCAGAATCGATCATTATATTCTTGTTGTTTACGCAAAAGTAATTTGTTGTTAATATAGAGCTTATTCTTAAAAATTTATATCTGATTTATAATTGTTCGCGCGTATGAAAACAACTCGCGAAAATATTGAGAAAGCAATTATCATTATATGCATTTAAAAAAAATAAAACATATACTATATATATTACATGTTTATGTACTTTAAAGAAAAGTGAAATGCAAATAGATGTTACAAATTTGAAAAAAAAAAACAAAAACAAAAAACAACCGAAAATGGCTTCTTCATGTTTCCGGATCAAACATTAATAACCTGTAATTAGAAAATAAAAAAATAATATGAACTTCGATTCGCTGGTTCGAAAAAAAATAGTATTTTAAAGGCATATGTAAATGTTAAACTGAAGAAAAAGTAGTGACAGAGATATACTTTATTTACTTATTTTCTGATTTAGGAGAGTATCGGAGTTTGTTTTGTGATGTATTTTTTTTATACGGTATATCAACTTCTTTATATTTGATGATGTATTGACATCGTACTCCACAATAGCATCACGGTACGTATCACGCATCATCGTTACCATAGCGATCAATACAACAATTGCCATTGTCTATTGTTGACATTTCTATTTTTATCCCTACTATCAGATAAACGCCATGTGAACTGCTGTCTACTATTACTGTACATTGCAACTCAATAGTTGGACTTGTGCGATATTTGTTAGACCGGTTCGAGAAAACGTGTTTCATACACGGAATCAAATCTAATATTAAAACTTTTTAACCATTTTATTCAAAAATAAGATAATTTTTACTCGTCTCGTTTCTGCATATGTAGTAATTTGTAGACAGGAGACGCTCAATCACAGCAGGTCACCTTCTTTTAATGGAATGGTTTTATACCCTACAATGATTGTCTAAATGAAGTAGGTTTGAAACTGGTAAACTATAAAACGGTCGTATTATTATCTAACAATTATATATATCTTCATAAATAATTAAATTTCTAAATAATTATTCATACGTATTTACACAAACTTGCATCATAATTGTTATTTGTTCCATTCAGAAATTTTAAATAAAATAAGAATAGAGAAATTTCAAGTTATCTGCATTTAATAATTTTCGCTAACTTTTCTATCAATTATCCGCCTTACCGGAGTTGATGAGCTGCGCAAGTATTTGCATTGTCTGTATTACCATTCAATCATCATTCATTACATGTGTACATATGTAAATCATTAAAACCATGCCGTACAACTTAATGAATTCAATGAAATTATTACAGCAACTTTAGAGTTTTAGACACATAAAGTTTACTGAAATTTAATTAGAAGAAAGATTTGGAACACTTCATTATCATCGACGTGAAGTTTGTTGATTATTGTTTACAAGTTATGAGTTGAAGTCCCGACTTTTTACGGTGGTCCCTCCAACTTAAACTCGTCGATGGGTTTTACTATATTAGTACATCACGTGACAGAATACTGGATTCTCATTGGCTACACACATGGGTACTATTTGCAATAGTGCCCGGGCAAGCGGGCACTATTGAAGTGGCGCGAAATTGAACGTGAATGAATTGTGACGTCACCATAACATGACGTCATTATAACGTTGGGCTTCGACCAAGACGTCAAGATGGCGGACAGGCTGTTGTGTGCGGGAATGGAAGCAAATGTTGCTTTTCTACAGAAGACAGTTCACTAATGTTCTACATTGTTCTACTTTTAATTTTCATGAAGCTGAATCCCGTTTTTATAGAATCCCATATTTCTGAGATAATTCATATGTTGTACTTTTAATGTAACAACGTGGTGTGGAAATGAAGATAGCGTTGCGAGGTATCGCTTGACGTGCTTCTATTACGATGACATGAAAAACGGTCTCATGTTAGGGTGATGTACTAAACCCATTATGGCCTGGTTGAGAGGGCACTATTGCCTCATAGTATTGTCTCATGATGGGATAGAGCCCTCGCCTTCGGCTCGGGCACTATTCCATCCCTCGACAATACTATGAGGCAATAGTGCCCTCTCAACCAGGCCATAATAGATAAATATGATGTCACATATCAGATTTAGTTATGGTCTAAAATTCCTAGGAACTTCGACATTTGATCAAAAACCTCAAATGTTATTGGATTTAAACTCATAGAAACAAATGTAAAAAATATGACATTGATTACCAAGTCTTATCATGCTAATCCGTCTTTGAATATTACAGAGTTATCTGCCGTTGATGGTATGTATTGATTGTGACCTCAGTATTTCGTGAGGTATGTTCACGTCATTATCTTTAAAAATGATCTTCATAATTACATGATGTCATAACCAATTACTTTACACAAGGCCAGATAACTCTATAATGTGGCACATAATGCAACTATTGAATACTCTAACTCCTCTTGTTCTCCCATGGTTGGACTGGTTTTCTCGATGCCGCACACGTCGAAAATAAGAAACACCCACTGGTAAACTGTAAACAAAATAATTAGGGTTTTTATTGCAATGTTAGTCTGAGTTATTCAACTATATTTGTCGTCTTTTTTGTGGATGTACATAGGCCTAAATAGGCGATAGAACGACTGAATGATGCAGACTGGGTGGATGTACACAGGCCTAAATAGGCGATAGAACGACTGAATGATGCAGACTGGGTGTCTTTAGCACGAATGGACATATATTGAAATCGACAGGAAATATAAAGTAAACGAATTTTGCAGATATCTGGCCATGAGTGCCCTATGACTAAATATATCAGTTCCTGTTCAGTTTGAATGTAACCTCAACAAAATTAAAATAAACATCTTTTCCTTAAATCACCCCAAACAATTAAACTTCATGTTCGATATTGAATACTTGATTTATTAAATGCAATAGCTAGTAGCCATTACGTTTTTTTAAAAGTGATTGTATTTACAGACCTTGGCATGTGACGTATTATGCTATGTGGAGACATTGAAGAGGACTTGATAATAGCAGATCATTCTAGTGATTCCAGTGCTTCTCTTTCGGACGAGAATTTAGAGAAGGCATACCACAGTTCTTTACAAGCTGGCACCAGCTTACCGCTACTAAAGGAGGAACTCCGTCTTAAGATACAACACGGCCGGCTTCAGAGTGGACAAGAGGAACTAGTATTAGATCAAAGTCCACCTAAACCTGACCTTGTAAGTATGCACCTTAACCTGGCCTTGTAAGTATCCACCTTAACCTGACCAATCACGTTCATAACATTTACACGCATATGTGCATGTTTAAGTTTTCAACTTCAATGTTCCAGTAATTTATATTTTTTTCTATATTGCTATTGGGGCTATTGTTATCTCTAGGACACTTCTGTTTCCAATAATTTAATATTCCAGTTGACATTATCAGAAGTTTTTAAGAAAAATCGTCGTCGGAACCAAAACAGGGAATCAGCTGATCGGTCGCGGAGCCGTGGAAAAGAGTACGAACAACATCTCATAGAGGTATGGAGATTTTCATATTTTTGGTTTCCACCAACACATGTAGTAATTGTTATAAATAATGTCAAGATTTAAAAAAAAAATTCGGGTAGCATCTTTGGTAAGAACGTGATATTGATTTATGACATGTTCCATAACATAATGGTCACGATGAGTCGGTGCAAAGCATTACATTGCAAAATGAAAAAAAAGATAAACCAATGGTACAATGTAGATACGTACAAATGTAATATATAACACCAGTTTTGAAAAATAATCATCTTTCTATTGGTACAATATATGTATGGATTTCAGTGACCATATCAATGTATGACAAAAAATATGTATTAAATATCATCAAGTTTCCGTTAGTATTCGTTCTTTAAAAGAACGTAAAATGAAGACTGTTGTACGGTAATGAATCGCTCAGGGCACTCGTCAGACTCGTTAGCAATTTGCAGTTTTCTTTGTAAAGTATTTTCATAAAGTAATTATATGAAGTAATTACATACAGACTATAGGTAATTCGCGCAAACATTTACCTGTTATTTCATTATGATCATAATCTAGAGTGATTGAATCTTTAGAATATGTAAATTATACTTCGTGTTTGTATCACAACATTTCATCCTTCATTTAATTTCATACACACTCACACGCCATTAAACCACATTTAGATATCATGTGCATTTGGAATCTTGACGGAAACACAGAAACATGACTTATGTATAATGTTTTCCAGACAATTGAAGAAGGGGAAAAGCGTATGGCTGAATTGGAGCAAATACGAGATAATTTGCTGGCTACAAAGAAAATGTTATCGGACGTATTGAGCCAGCATTCGAACTGTTCAGTTAGCAAGGAGAGAGACTCAAAAACACAGAAGTACATATCTCTATTGAACTCTGAATGGCATCGATAGTTCATTTATTTCTATCTTTGAGTGATAACACATTTATTTTTGGATGTTTTTCAGAAAAGCTTCAGGTATCCTGTCACTTGTTTGCCTGTGCTATCTGTTTTTTTCTCGTTAAGCTAACATAGGGCAATCATTAGTAAAATGTATATGGTTTATCTATTGATATAAGATATTTAGCGATGTGTTTTACTCCACTGTTGATATAGAAAATATGACAATAAAATGGCTTTACCATATGAAAAGGTGTTTAAATTCAATTGAAGACGTACATTTCGATAATTTCGTTAGATCTCTCGTATCGCATGCCCAAGCGTTAACTCATTTCGGCCATATGTAATTGTAACCTGTGACAATAGGTTTGAAGAGTTATGTAAAAGATTTATAAGTACAAAGACGTTGATATCCACAGATTATTGTCACAGATATTGTCTCCATTGTGCTTGGAGCAACCAGGTATTGGTATGGAGCAGCGAAAAATATGCATATGTTTTAAAATTTATCCAAAAGATTGAATTCTGGTTTTCGTACCTTGAATTTGCGGTTTGTTTTACACGAGGTTTGCGGGTTCGTGCTTCTATTGAACACAAACTTATTTTCACGACGATGTAATTTCATGCTTTCATTCCTAACAACTATCCTATAGGTTTTGTACCTAACATGTTTGAAATGCATTCACGACGATGTAAATCACGCTTTTATTTCGGCCACGAAATACGCGAATTTTAATCGCACCCGACAACAAGCTGGTTTTTAGTATCATGATATTGAAACTGTCACTAACTGGTTTTAAGATAACGGCATGGTGTCCCGGTATTACTGACTGATTGTAGAACATAGCATCTGGTGTCCAAAACAATACCAGAGAGGACGGCATAATCGCATAACATCACTTACATCTCTGACGAGAAAGAGGAACCACATAGCATCGCTAGCTTTGCTGACGAGAAAGAGGAACCGCATAGCATTGCTAACATCTCTAAAGAGAACTATGGTTGGTGTTCTTAGCATCAGTAGCGTGGCATAAAATGAAATAAGTGAAGTAATAATGAAAGATGGAAATCAGTACCTGATTTACGTATTTATTTTGCGAAAATGTTTTTATCAGATTAAAATAAACAAACTACACGAATATTATTGTTTTATTACTCATTATTGTTGATTTGTTGGATTTTATATTGAAATTGACAAATGTATGAAAAACTGGAATTCCAACTTTAAATATATAACTTCTTGTGATATATATATATATATACATGATCTCTTCTTTATAATTCAATGCAGTAACACTAGAGCTAACATTTACACTGAATACTGAATCGGGTGGTCGGGTGGTGTAGTGATTAAGCTGTTCGCCTTACACCTATCCGCCCGGGCTTCGATCCCCTGCACGGACGTAAAAGGTCAGGGGTCATCTGCCTGATTGTTCGGGCTTTCTCCTGGCACTCACTTTTCCTCCTACTCATACATTCAGGTCATCGAACATAATTTGCATAAATTGTATGACTTGTTTCGCAATCGATTTGAAATAAATATTTTTGATTAATGATTAATTTAATTTATAACTATATTTTAATGCACACTGTAACTTCTCAATATTGGCTGCAATTCCATTTCCAAATGTATATGCTTGTCTAACGTGATAAATTACTAGTCTAGAGATCACGCATTGTAAGTCGTAAGCTATAAAGTATTGATAAAAATGAGTTCATCTGGTGGAAAACTACATGTTAATTTGCATAATAATCCAGAACTGAATGCAATTCGTAACATTGTATATGTCACAAAATCAGGTTTGCCTACGAAAATATTTCATTAAAATATTTATGTTTATACAAACCGCCTACATGTATATATAATACTGGTATTTTACTAACCACATCAAAATTTAATCTGTACAGACATAGGCGGGGTTTCATTTTTCCAGGTTGACAAGACTAACTGTATATAGCGTTATTATAACCTTATATTCATATTGTATCAATGAGGATTGTGAGGGGGCGTGTTGTTGAGCAACGCCCTAATTACATAAAAGCCATAACATACAGATTTGCATTGTCCAAGGTACAGGGTAATAATCTAGTTAACGTCTTCGTGCTTTAACTTGGCAACAATAGATTACCATCCCAGGATTTCTGCTAATTTTATTATTCATTAACCCTATAAAATACACATATGTATCGACACTGCGCTGGGAATCCCCAACAAGTGCACACACAATCGGCCGCCGTCACGTATATATAAGCTGCTTGGGATTTCCTACGGTCGACACAAACTGCAACCTAAACAAAACTGGAAGTCAATATTGAGGTCGGAGGTTTACAGGTAGGGTAAATCTTATAACATCATAAGGTACTCACATCATAAACATAACCCAATCTAATATTATAATATTATATTACATGTTTGTCATAAATCATAAAGCAAACAAACCATCAAACCTACCTGTTATTTGCAGTGGAAAATAAATCACATAAAATTATTGACAGATAAATATCAAAATGATCATTAATTTTCTACAAATTGTGAGATCTTTTCATATCATAATTCAGCTGCTTACATGTATTGTGTGCTCTATACTGCTTTTATCATAAATACGTTTTCACTAATTATTTACTTCAAGGTGCTATATATTTTGCAACAATGAGTAAATCAATAGAATCACAGAATGTCAAATATAAATATTCTCACATTCCGTCACAAAAGAACAAAGTTTCTTAAGCCTGCATCATCAAATTGAAATATGCATGCCTTTTTAATGAATATATATCACACAACATGCATACAACATTACAAATGAATGTATCACACAACATAAAAAGGCATACAACATTACAAATGTATCACACAACATAAAAAGGCATAAAGTATAACAGATATATCACACAACACAAACAGACATAATGCATGAAATACACAATACAAAAACATAAATATCATAGACTTAGTTATAAATGAATAAGATAACACACAAAAAACATAACAGAATCAAACATATTACAGAGAATACATACACAATTACATATCAATATACTATGTAGCATATAGCAGAGACATCAAAGAAAAAATACATGCATATCATATTCAGAGATATCATAGCAGATCTCAATGAATATGTAACAAATCCTAGAGGCAACATAAAGCTTAAGTACAATATTGCACCATATTGTAGGGCAAGCATACCACATAATGAGTACATATAATAATGAATTCTATCATCATTTTATGGACATGATTATACATGTACATTATTTATAAACAGACCTTTACATTTCATAAGATAATAGAAAGTCCATTTCATCATTGATTTATATGGCTTCAATATCAGTTATTGTTTATAACTTCAAGTTGATATTCCTTAAAAACAAAATTTGAAATTGCATTGTTTTCATACAAGTGAACAGGGGAACAAGTATGTTATATATAAAGATAAAGACATTTCTTATATTGTCTTTCCGATGTTTCTTCAATATGTGCTGTGTTTGTGATGAATCGGATTTACAATAGTCATTCAATGAGTTTAGAAATGTCATATAACTGCGGCAATATTACACACTAAATATCGAAAGATGTCTTGGTGAGATCATTATCATACTTGCGAAATTGACAGCCATATATATATCATAATCATGTTTTTAGAATAAAGACGGGTTTTCTGTATTATTTCCATATCCAATTACTATATTTAAAAGAACGTAAAGTCTGAGTGTAAATGTTTAAACTTTTATTTTTGGTAATTGTTATTTTTTCGTATTCGTGTATAATGATATGAATATATGTATGCAATTATATTAAATAAGTTTAAACTTGAATTTCTAATTCAGTACATTTCCACATTTCTCTATCATTTGTAACAAACTATTTAATAAACTGTATTGTTCTTATTTACTCAACAGCTTTCAATATGACAAACATGATCTTATCCACTTTATTTAACATTTTTAACAGTATCTGATAAAATTCAAACGTGTGGTATTGATAACGATATATCGATATCGTTTTGCTATATCAAAGACATACTTTTTATGTACAATTCTATAGGTATATTAAATAGAACATATAGTCTGATTTTCAAAGTTCAAACTTTTGATCCTTTGTATACTTGTATGCAATATAAAGTTAAACTTCCTTTTTTATTTTTTCCCCAACAACAGATTATATAAAATGCATCATACACAGTTACATGTCATATGTACACTATCGCAGACACGGATGTACATTTGTAAACAAATGTGACAACAGTTACTGTATGTAAATTAATAAAATCAAAATAAGATTAATAGAGATGATAATAAGATAAATAATGAATGATGTAATAATATTGATGCACAAATGTACAATGTATATTGATTACAATTTAATTACGATAATTATCTGTTTACGAGTGACGTTCATTAACAAAGTTTTGTTTCTAAACTGATGCATATTTATGCTGTCATTGATATCAAAGTTTTTATTTTATATTTTATCAAGTGGTGTTTTCAATTTATTTCGGTAAAAAGGCTTGTAAGTTTGCTCAGAGTCTCAACTATCATTCTTCGATCTAACTTGAAGTCTTGTAGAGAGCATTTTGATTGGCTTTATGTTTTATTTGATCTCATGACGTAAAAATTAGCGTCGACAATAAACATCGGATTTCATTGGCTAAGGTATGGTATAAAGGTTTTATGCCGTTAATTTATGTTCGTAAATCTGTTCGTAAATTTTGTGTTTCAGAATAGTGAATTAAACATTGTTTTAAGTACGAAGGGATACTTATCACAATCAACGATTTAACTATTATTTAAGAAAAGGCTCATCTGATCTTATTTTGATTTTTTGTTTGATGATTATCTCCAACTATTCGAAACGAATGAATTTTAGTTTCAAACTCAAAATTAATTCACAATTGATAGTATATTACATAACATTAAGTTCCCTCACACATAATACCACTCAACTACAAGAGGGTTCATTTTATCTTATTTGGATTTTAGTTCTACATATGTAAGATTTTCGTTTACTTTTCAGACGCTGCTGATAGGAAAGTATCGGATGATAGCGTTATAAAATTGAAACTAAGCTAAAATGAGAAGATGAACAAGTTTTAAGTATTTGGAAAAAAAAGTTAAATTGAGATTATACAATTCGATAGAGACATCAGTCAGCAGAGGTTTAGATGAATATATAAAATAAACAGTTCCATGTATCGAACCAAATCATAATTTACATATTGCATATAAAAATAACCACAATAATCTCAAAATTTATTATCTAAAATAAAACCAGAAATATTTTTATTGGTATTTCAAAATATAACAAGGAGATCAAGGATGAAGATTAAACAAAAAAAAAATCAAAGTTTAAGGTATATTTTTATTGTTTGTTAGGCGTAAACATAAAATTTAAAATGTGTTCACCCACTTAATGATACGTAAAGTTCAATGTGTAGGTAAGTCTCACCTGAACTAGCGATGCCTCCATAGAATCTAACATTTTATATGATTAGTGTTTTATCTTTTATTTATATTTATTCATGTTTTGTTCAATATTGTTTTTCATATAAGTAACTATTTTTTAATCTGTTTTGTGTACAATAAGAATCAATTGTTATTCAATCTCGCTAATCTGTTTAAAGGTCCACTAACTTTCAGGAGCAAAATTTAAAGGTTTCTTAAAAACATTGATAATATAAGAAAATACATATCGAAGGTGAGGCAACAACACCAAACATATGCAAGATTCCTTGCGTAATATATGATAACTGTGGAGATTCATTTCGCTGTTTTGCCGTCTTGTGCAGTAATATTCGACTACTGCGCGGTATTTAGGACGACGGCGGGAAACATAAGACGACCCGCGTTATGAAAATTTACATTTTACTTATTTTAATTAAAATTTTCAAAAGATGATGATGGGTGTAGCATTAACGGTAAGTTAATAACTTTTGCGACTCTACAAAATTATCGATCTCGTTTTACATTCCCATTTTTAAAATTAAAAGCCGTTCCGGAATGACAGTGGGCCTTTGAGAAATGGTCTGATTGCTTTTTAATATGGTCTGCCTTAATACTAAACTACTAATTATACATAAAATAGTGAATATTACGGAAGCCTGTTAGGGTCACATTGAAAAAAAATGTCGTTATAACGACTTAGTATGTCGTTATATCGACTTGGTATGTCGTAATAACGACTTAGTATCTCGAATTAACGACTTAGTATCACGTAATAACGACTTAGTATCTCGTAATAATGACTAATCTATGTCGTAATAACGACTTAGTTATGTCGTAATAACGACTTACTTATGTCGTAACAATGACTTAATATGTCGTAATAACGACTTAGTTATGTCGTTACAACGACATGCTAAGTCGTTATTACGACACAGTTAAGTCGTTATTACAACATACTAAGTCGTTATAACGAGAAACTAAATCGTTATTACGAGAAACTAAGTCGTTATTACGAGATACTAAGTCGTTATTACGAGATACTAAGTCGTTATAACGACATATGTAAGTCGTTATAACGAGATACTAAGTCGTTATTACGAGATACTAAGTCGTAATTACGACATAGATAAGTCGTTATTACGAGAAAGGTAAGTCGTTATTACGACATACTAAGTCGTTACAACGACATACTAAGTCGTTATAACGACATCATATTTTTTTTCAATGTGACCGTAACAGGCTTCCGTACTTATCCATTTAAGTATTACTTATATTTTCTTCATCTACTCATTTTACGGATTCTGCATTAACATTGTTTAAGCTAGACCAGGAAAACCATTTATCAAAGACGATTTCATCCACAAGATGGAACAGCCTTTTTGACGGTAATCAGTTGACGTCACCACGTCTACATTAGTGACGTCATTATAGTCGCGTTTTGGGTGTCAGTTATACCGTCATATACTTCACTTTGCCTTGTTTAGTTTATATAGTAGGATTGACAAGGAAATGTAATTCAATATTTTCGACATACCATTTTCATCAAACAGATATGCATGCACACGATGTTGCAGAGATATTACTACTTAGTGACGTCTGCGTGTGGTCACGATCAATAATATATCGGGGATTCCGTTCATACTTTAATTCTTGTGTTTACATGTACACTGGAATTTCCATTGCTGACTTGTGGAAATTTTCGCCTTGCATTGTTTCGTAATGCTGATTGTGCTTTGATCTAAAACGAGGAAGGAAAACAATAGGCGATTAATTGAGTAGTTTGAGAGGCTCTGAGCTAGACACTATGTCAGTGGGTATCAACTTAGTCCCCATATAATTTGACATGATGCAATCGTTTAAATTCCAGTTTTGTATATTGTCTACATTCTGTTTCGATGTGAAGCTATATTCCATTTAGCTGCAATATTGTAGCTAAAAAGACTTTTAGACGAATAATGGTGTCGTCTTTTTAGCTACATTTGGCGCCTATTACTCCTAATGGAGCAATTAAATGATTGTGCAAACCATTGTTAAAACGTCTGTATGTATTTTATCGTGATTATTTTATATCAATCACTTACTAGGTACTAAAACTGAACCGTATAAAATATCAAACTCACATAGAGACTTTATTTTTTCACATATAAATATGATGGTTTTCGAAAGGAAATTATATGGCAAGTCAACAAATTATGAATTTGACGTCTAATGAGTGGTATTAAAAGAATATATGAAGAATGGTCGTTATGTTTGTTATGTTTGTTTTGGACAAAATAATATATTTAAGCATTAGTTGTCATATTTTTTACATGCATTGGTGTGTGACAAACATTGGGTGTTCTAGCATATCCAGTGGTGCGCGTTAGCGCAACATGATAGATATGCTAGAACACCCAATGAATGTTATTTATCACTAAATTATCTGATTTTGATATTTATAAACTTCAAATAAATATTTCATCAAACTCATTAATCTCGTCATTAAAAGTAAACGTATATTTTCTTTCGTATATTTTTGTAGACGTAAGATATAACTGGTATCAATTTTAGATTTAGCAGGTATATGTTTGATCAAAAGCAAATATATGTTTATCAATTCATTTTTTATTGAATTTAGAAATGATACAAGATGTGACAAAAATAGATTGATAATTATGGACTTATATGTACTTTAGAATTATATACAAACGCAATTGTGCCATAGACAAAAAAAACCTATATAACGAAAAAAAAATAAAAAAGATATTGTTATCATGAATCAAACATCAATTTAATGTATATTTTATACTATGTTATAGTAGGGTTTAGTTCGAGGAAAACGTTTCTTAAAAATAGCTACTGCCAAACAGGATACAGCTACTATTACAGAGCATTTACAATGCTACGGAGATACTATTTGACGTAGATCCTTATTGTAATGTTTATTACCTTTGACGCTATGTGCAGGATCCGTTCAGCTGGTAACATCATTAATAAGTGTTGTATTTATATATGTATATGTTGATGGCATGCTATGCACATAACTATCTGATCCATAAGGTATAACAGCTGGAGTCCAGTCCATCATTCCCAGTTACGTATTTAACCTGGACACCTAATTCAACGTATATTAGAGTAAGTGGGTTCAAATGAAAGTAATAACGGTTCTAGGCTCTGAACCTTTTTTTAGAATCTTTGAAATTATCTAAGGCGATTTTTGTACAGAAAAACAGGTAAAAAGAGAAACATTAGCATTAAAATCGTAACAGATTTATTATCTGTGTCTTGTTAAAATAGGAACGGTGACAAACTGTAACAAAGGCTCTAGTTTGTCAACATGCATATGCATGGTAAATGTTAAATGTAAGGCTTTGTGAGACACGCCTTTACCTTATGTCCACCTTTTATAAATCATTAAAGCGAAAGTAAACTACCAACCCTTCGTTAAGCACAGGTGAGCGTAGCAAGTTAAAGGTCACGTGCTATGTCGCAAATATGTCCTGCGTCAGGCATTTGAGCGTGTCAGTTACTAAGACTTACAAACAAACAATTCTATTTTATGGCACTACGAAATATATAGGTATAACTATATATAAAACATGTTGTACCGCATGTAATAATTCAGTTATCTATCAACATAAATATAATATTATTACTATGTAATATTTGACTCTTTAAAATTTAGAGATAAAATGCATAGAATAACTTACTCATGTAACAAGAATATTTGATTTTTTAACAAGTAATATGTTATCTTAATTTAATTTGATAATTTCACATAAATCACACACACACACACACACACACACACATGAAGAAATCATAGCTAATTAGCTGCGACGTCGTATCTGGATCGTTCACTATAACACGCCTTAATTATATCGAATGTCGTGTTTTACATATTTTCACGGATACTGGCATTGGCATTTATTGATTATTTTTCGATAAAATACGTAAACACTTACCCTATGACAATGATTTAGAATAAATTTTATTCGGTCACACTGCTTATTTATAGCTACATAAACCGAAACCAGAATTCCCAGTCTTTTTTCTGACATTGATGTATAGTGACATGCATATTTGTTTCGGTTAATATCACATACCGTTTGATATACAGGTGACAGTTGCCAGGCACATACGTCTCTATATTATCAGGATTGATTTTATGAATGAAAGCAAATCATCAACAAAATTTACCTGCTACTTTGTTGTATTTTCTATTGTGTACGTAGGGTGGGCATGGCCAACACCCCAATTATGGACATCGATACAGAGGTTTTAGACGAAATTGACGATGACAATTTAGTGAAGGCCATCGAAGAAAGTAGAAGATATCAATCGCCAATGCCACTAATTAAGCAAGAGCTCCGGTATACCATCCTCGTTCGGAGATTTTCCTCGGGGAAAGACGAAAGGATAAAGGAGGAAGAGAAGTCAATTCCAGAATACAAGGTGAGGAATATGTAACAATAAGGATTATAACTACATGATTATATAATGAAAATATTCCTAATGTAGCAAACATTTATATTTACTTCACTGTGGAAATATTAGGTTAGTTTCGAATGTATAGAACAAATCCAGTCAGGGATAACATTCATCGTTATTTGATATTTTGAAAAACATCGAAGTCATACACAGCCTTAACTAAAAAAAGACAATTAGTCTCCTGTGCACGATTCTCAGGGAAATACTTCAAAGATGAACTAGTTTATGCTTGGGATCATTACGCCTCTGCTAGGGTCAAAAATAACGACAGTTTGATCTTGTACACTTGAGACTGACAATATTAGCCGATATGAGTAGCCATTACAATTACATTAACATTCATTTGATACATTTCAAAATTATTTTGTCCATAACATTAAGTGTATTGATCAGACTTGTATTATTGTAATTTATGACATGATCGACTATATTTTATTTGCGTTCATTATACCCATGTATCTTTTTTTTGGTATTATACACAACGTATTGATAATGATTAGATATTATTGCATATTTGAATAGTTTAAACATATTTTATTGACATAAAATGACAAAAGGATAAGTCATTAAGTTTTCCCAACTTATATGTGACTTCTCCTGAAATATAGAAAATGTAAACATACATAAATGAATAGTCACGTGATTACATGGAACAAAATAGTATGAATTCACATAAAACACCAAGAACATTAAACTAGTAAGAGAGAGGGAGAAAGATAGAGATTAATCCCATTCATGCAAATTTGAATTTAGTTGCTAGCCAATATCAATCCGTATATTTAAATCCAAAGTAAATATTTTCAGATTTTACAACTGAAGTGACATCATATCAACATAATGGCATAAGGCTTTAACCTCGTTACCTTATATAATTAATTGGTTATACAGTCATTGAGTTGATAGAGCGAGTGGAAACAGGCATTGTATAAGGTTCGTAATATATAATTTTGTTTCCGAACAAAGACTGTACAAACATTTATTTTTAGACAATATAATAATAATAATAATATAATATGATAATATATTCACATAGATTTTGAATTTCAGATTTGCATATATAAAGATTTCGCAATGTTACACTATAAATACACCTTTTGACGCTTTGCAACGTGGTTTCATATATACACAAGATATTGGTGCGGGAGAAAGAAGTAGTGAAATTACTATTTATGTTCGAGTTTTACTGCAGTAATATAAGCTATGAAATTAAAAAAGAAAGTATTTGTTACTTGGTTTTAGAAATAATGATGATGCCGCAATGAGCATAGCAATAGCGAAAAAACACCTGGTCAATAGAAACCTGTTGAAAATATCAACCTTAACTTGACAAATTTCAATCTATGTTAATTATTGAAAATTGCTTACATTAGTATTTACAACCCTGTGGTCAAAAACTAATCTTAATAAGTAGGCTCTTTAAAATGGCGATGACACGTTGTAATATTTATTTAAATGAGACTGAAACTGTGAGATATTTTTAACATATTTCCTAGAAATTCTTATTACACGAATATCCCTATTTTACATAGCTGATAATAACACAATGTGATAACACCAGGAAAAATTGATATCATAAAGTATGTGTTTCCTGGTAACGAGGGTTGGAAATAACTAGTCGAGATAATAATAAATCAACCGGTACTAAATATTTAAGATTAGATTACATTTATGGACATAATTGGTCAATCATAAAAAATACGAGAAGATTCGATTATATATCTCGCTCTGTCGTTGACACTTCATTGCCAATTACACCTATCGTACCTAGATTTCATATATCTATTATGAACATTTGTTGACGTCAATGTGATGATAAAATAAACTATGATTATGAAATTATAACTCAAGGTCATCATTTTTAAATCTACCAGAATGGCATAGTACCATATTGACCGAATCAAAGGTTCATGAAAAACGTATTACAAAAAGATAGGTGGCCTTAGGACACCACCTTGAAATTGAGCATTGTGAGTTCACAAACAAAATACCAAGCATTATGTGACGGCACAATAGTGATAGTGACTTGGTGTTTCTAAAAATAGATACACCAGGTCGATATGCGAAATATCGATCTCCAAGTGACAATGTTTCTGGTCAATGAGAATCGTGGCAAATTGAAGCACATCCACTATAGTAATGTATCCCATCTCTGGCAAATTACTTTTGATTGGTCAAGAAGGTCATGACATCTTTTTTCATTGGATAGCTACCCTACCGACATAATGTTAGTTGTAATGTGGAAGACATCTCAGATGTATTGTGTTTATAGGACAAGTAGATATGTTTAAAAGATTTTATTTGTTTGTTTGTATAGTTACGAGATGAAGAAGTAATGAAACTTTACAGACGCCGAGAACAGAACAGGCGATCGTCTGTTCGCTGCCGACAGAAACGGAAAGAATACGGCAATCAATTAGAAAAGGTTTGTAGTCTTCTTAGCAAATCTAAGCATAGTTTCCTAAATGCATAGTTGAGTATACATTGCGCATGATAATACATGTTTAATTTAAAATTAAAAAAAAAAAACAAATTTTCGATTGTTTTAACCTAAATGATATGCCCTTAAGGCAGTGGAGATAAGAAAATACACATGTTATTGTTTTTTGTTTTTCAGTCCATATCTGAGCTGGAAGAGAAACATCATTCCTTACAAGTGGACATCAAAAGTTTGAACGATGAAAAGAAACATCTTGAAAAGCTTTTGAAAATGCATTTTAAACACTGTAGTTGCAAAGATAGTAGACAGAAACACAATATAATGATACAGAATACTGTTGTCAAAATGCAAAACAATGTCAACGACCTAGGTATCCCACAACCAGCCCCTCACAAAACACGAAACAGAGTGATTACAGTCCCCCAGCGTCTGATGACGTCGAAGTGTACTCCTATGACGTCACATAGTAGACAAGTCAACATGATCTCCTTGCTAAGTGTGCACTAATTATCAAGGAAACATTTTTTTACATTTTTTTTTAAATTCGTGGTGATGTGTTACACGGTAGTATATTGCAGCATTAAGGAATTATACTATGCAGATAGATAAGTCATTTAAGTATATTTAACACATTATTAACTATCATTGTATTGATATATAACACGGATAAATAAAAAAAGGTTTACTGAGGTACTGCGGTTTATTAAGGTTTGTATCGCCTTTTAATTGTTGCGAATACATTTCAACTGAACTTGTACACATTTTGTAAATATCTGTTTGCTGTTTGTTTAATGTTATCATGTTAAATGCCATTCTTTATGTAATATTCGGTTTTTGAGGGAATAAAGAGAATAATAGATAGGACTGACTTTATTTATTCCAAAATAATTGCCAGTTTATAGCAAAACAAGGAACAGAAACCGAATAATATCGGTCATAGAAACAAAAAACAAAAGTGTGGAATGTTGATTAATATCGGCGAACAGCTAATTATATCACAAGATAACTTCTAATGTATCTTTGTTTTATTGTTAAAAATATTAAAATTTCACTCAAGGCATGTATGTGATATCGAGCTCTGGAAAGTACCAGTGCATCCCATTGTCTTTGTATTGTTAACGTGGTGAAATTTAAACACTTACATCTCTTTAAATGTTTTTGTATGAACAGGTTTTGGTGGATCACTGACGATCCATTTGTTTCATAAATAGGATCTTAAATTAGAGTTCATTTCAGATGAGAAATTATGAGTTTAAGATGTTTTTATGTTAAAAATTAAACTTCTAGACGAGTTTAAACCTCGTCCCAGGTGTACGGATCCCATGAAATGAACAACAAAGATTTGTAATAAATTCAACCTCACATCTTATTAAATCATATTATATTGAATAAGACTACGATCAGTTAATTTTACAAACAATATAGTACATTAAAACGTTACAACTGAACTGTTCGTCACTGGTCGGGGCTTTCCCTAAGAATGTTCGAGATTACGTCATCCTCATTCGGGGTACCTGATTAGGGCAGAGTTCGAGGCTCTCCTCGGGGCTACTCGGGGCAACCCCTAGCAGACGAATTTTAATGTTCACTATATCAAAACATCGGTTTAACTAACGTGCCTAGTGCCGTTGAATAAAAAAACCAATTAGATAAATATCAGATTATTTATGATTCCATAGTCATGAGATTCTATTTATCACATAACTTTTAATAATAGAAATTAAAAAAATCGTCTCTATATCAAGCAGTAGAAATCCGGTTCGGATGTGACGTTTCCGTCTACTGAGACAATCATGCGACATCATGCGCGCTTTAGTAATTTGCCTCTGTTCAGTTTGCATTCATAATGGCTATTAATGCCAACTGAAAGACGTTCAATGCTTATATTTACATTTGGTTACAATTTTATGATGAAATCCCAAGGAATTTTGCATCTATAATAAAATAATCATTCGTTTTCGTCATGGATGGAATAGCCATTTGAACACCTGTCTTGTGTGATAGCTGGCACGGCAATTGTGACGTCACAATGATAATGACGTCAATATAAGCGCTTGAAGTACATTGTCTATATGACTGCCAACTGCGTTTGGCAAGGTTACATAGTGAGACTGCAGTGGAAACTACATGTGACGTCACAACGGTGTTATTACACATGTGTCTTATAATATTTATGATATGGTCGTATGTCATGACTGGAGGGACCAGTTATGTGATATTATCTTATATGAAATGAACGCAAATTTAGGATACTTTTTGATTACATAACTACAACAACCTACATTCCGAAGAATTTCAATATCAAAATATGTAGCAAAGTTCTGCAGAAGCGGCCATTTTGTCGGCTAGAATTGTCATGTCATTGTTTGCTGTATCAAAATGGAGTTCTAGCCTATAAAAAGCATTTCAGGTAATATTACACTGGTGACATATGGAAAACTATTACAGGGCCGAAGACAATGGATATCAGGCGGATTATCTGATAAAAAGTAATACATGCGTGTATTGATTCCTTTCAGGTGGCACAGTCAATATGGCTGCACCATGCTATTGACTTTTATTCACAACTCATTTTCAGATTTGAACTTATCTCCAATTGCTTTACGCATTTTTTATGTTTGCGTTTTAAGTTATATGTGCCATTATTTGGCGACAATTTTGACATATTTTTCCTTCAGTAATGTATTGAAAACCATAAGGTTTGATAATTTCAGCTTTAAAATCTTTCAAATGGACAGACAACGAACAATGCCTTATAACGTTAGTTACAACACAGAAATTATCCGCTGTACAATTCTTGGTTAAATCCACGATGCGTGTATAGATGGAAACATACCTGCTGCAAAAATTAATTTGCAATTACTAATAACAGTATACAAATGTGAAATGAAATTGTAGACCACCCTTTTGGCTTCATGGTCTAACTTTATATAAATATAATGATTGTTTGGCAGTATATGCACTGTTTGTATAGTAATTCCAAAATGTTGGTAACTTTTAATGGCGAATAACATATGATAAGCTCTTCTTAATTCATATATGAGTATGAAAAATACGGCACATATCACTTTAAGGGAATAATCACCGAAGTTCTATATTACAAATGGATTAACAGATTGCTCCACTTTTCATTTTAACTGCAATACAACTTTGATGACTGGTTTTCATTTTATTTGCTAGCGCAGAGGTAAATTCGACATAGGTATATCGCCTGTGTTGTATTAAAAAGCAACTATCCCGTGTATCTATTAATACATTGTATTGGAAATACCCTACCAGATATAGAATCATATTTGTGGAAACTTCCATAACACAGGTAGATATCAATCGATGTATGCTAGGACAAAGAGTTGTTGATAGATACCATAGATAAATATCTACAAAAATATTATACAGAGACGTTTAAATATGTATGACATATGGCTGATGACTTGTTGTGAAGACAATATATTACTGTTTGATATATATATATATACCGAGGTTTATCCATTAACAGTTACAAAACACTTAAACATGTCTCAAACACTCAAACAGTTGATTTGTAGTAACTACATGTTGTTATAAATAGAAACTCTAACTTATAAATTAAACAGTTAAGAGTGACAGCTGTTGGGCCTAGACATAAATTATGTATTACGAAACCCTCATTTATCCATGGTATCACAACATAGGGTTTTCCTGTCGCTTATTGTCACAATTAAGAACACGAAGTCGACGTACATTTTTTATTTGTCCCTTGAAGCTAACTCGCAGTATCGTGATATTTTGTACATTTTTTATTTTTCCCTTGAAGCTATCTTGCAGTATCGTGATATTTATTTAAACAAATCACAGATATTATGATTTAGAAAAATCAGAAAATAATACCGTATTTCCCTTTTGCCAAAAAAGTGCTAAATGCATTTGTATACTTAAATCACGCCAATTAGTTTCTGTCGGCTTTATTATATATTTGAATGTCGAGAAAACCCCAATATTATAATTGTACCCGGAACGAAACATGTTCAGTTTGATCACCAAACAAGACTGTCGAAAACCTCATCAATCCGTTTCAATATTCTATATAATAACCCATAGCTGTTTTGTAAACTCCTCAGCGGCCCCGCGTGTTCTCGTGTTATATTGTTGTTTATATATAGAGTAGATATGATTTTATTATAAAAAACGATAGCTATACTACAAGTTTCTTCGCGAAATTTTATTGTCGACCGATTACGATTCACTATTGACATACTACTTTATCTCTTATATAGCAATATGTTTTATTGCTTTTGCATTCACAAACGATTTTATTAGAAAAACAAGGTAATATAGCCATTATTCAACGTGTTGATAGGTCTTAAAGTATTATGACACAACAGATAATTTACAAGTGTTTGATAAGTTAGTGTAGGTAAAACTATATAACATTGAACACGATATCGATGGATGTTCTCATACTATATCTACAATACAGAAGGTATAAACATATAGAGGAAATTTTCAATGACCTGTGTCTATTTTCGTCTGGGAATTTCCACTAGATAATATCCAAATACACATAATCTGCCTGGTTGTCGATCGTTTGTAATTATCGATCCAAATAGGAAAGCATTATCATTTTTATAATTTAAGAATTAACTGATAAAAATACAGATGCTCTTTGCAGTCTGTATATTAAATGAAAATCTTGACTCTTTATTATAAAGGTCGAAGAGACACTACGATGAAAAGTTTATTATATACTCACAGTGGCGGGATTTGTTATTGCTTAAAATGTATAATCAAGCATACTATATATCATTAACAATTTATGTCAATCTATTGCATTTATAATACATAAATTGAAAACAAGTCGCAATAATTAGCAATTGGTTGCATGATTACTCAATTAAGGACTAGTGCAATCTCTAAATCGTTCTCACGGCCTCCGTCGCCAATATATGGGAAAGGTCGAAAACCAAAAACCGTAAAAGAGGCCACGAAGTCCTGTTTCGCTCACCTGAATAATTATGGTTAGTTATATGCGAATTTTAAGGAGTTACCTTTATTTTCCCATTTGCATCTTCTCCTTCACCCCCTGGGGGTCAGAACCAATACAGGTCCTGTTCTCCTTCCCGAAAGGATGAGAGTTCCACTTCCCAGAGGATGCTTTTGGCCAAAGTTTAACATTCATTCATAACTTTATGACTAGAAGCAATTCAATGGAAGTGTTGACGATGGACGGATGACGGGCGCCGTGCCATGACATAAGCTCAAAACAATTTTTTTAAGTTTAAAGATATTTCAATAGAGCATTTTATATTTCAGCTTATCACTCTCATTTGAAGTGAGTGAGGCTTTTGTTACCACTTTTCCGATACACCGGTTTCTTTTAAATACAACCGTACTAGTCAACCATAAACTTAACATTGGTGTTTGTTTTCTGGGACTTTTCAGTGATGTCCGAGACCAATTCGGTTTACTGAAAAATCTGTATGACAATAGCATTTACCTCCCTTTGTTCGTATTTTACACATGTCGTTATGGAACACTGCACGTACCCTGATTTGTCTCCCTTAGCTCATGTTCTGTGTGAAATACTTTTAGCTGGACTGATGCTATACACATCATACGCCTCCCTTTGTTATGTGTGCCATACATCTTGTTAAACCACATCATCCATCTATCCATCCCCTTAGATAAGCGTACCTATGCTAACAATCAAAAGTCTATTGTACCTGAACGAACACTGTAAAATCATTATATTTCATGGTGATTTAATTTTCATCGATTTCGATTTTTGACTAAAATCAACAAATTTACATTTTCAAACAATTTATTCTTAATAATAATTACTTTTAATTTGTTTACATACTAAATCCAACTCTCTGACTGGCAGATTCTTTTTCTTCTTATATTATGAAGAAAAACTCCGAGAATGGCGCAAAAATCTGACGAAAGCATGACGTAACAATAGAGACATCGACGTTGCGTATTGATTTAAAAAAAAAATTCCATTGGAAAATCAATGGAATTGTACGTATAAAGGTATTTGATGTTATCAAGCAATCTGAAAAAAATAGTTATAAGCATTGGTGTAACTATTTTTTAACTTCATCTGATTATGAAATAAATTTTGTTGGCAGACTTCTGTGAGAATCCGGTACGCGGATTCACACAGTTTGCAAACAAATTTTTTTTCATACCCCTATGAAGTTAAGAAATAGTAGCGTCAATGCAAAATAAATGTATACAAATGTCATGAATGCATTACATATAACAAAACACCAATTTAAGCAAAGTCAATATCAATATTCGTCATAACATTCTGTAAAGAATACTTATTTTTTGAAATTTGTCAATCATGTTAGAGTGCTAACATTATTTTAAGCTATATTTTACATCAACAATCCATTAATTTTTCACACTAATGTAACAAATGATAGTGCAAATAGCGTATGCATTCATATAGCTTACCGAATTAAAATGTTATCAGTGTACACATTCTAGTATCCCTTTCTGACTGAGGTGTTAACTCACATACGATAATTTAATTGCATAACATGCAAAACAAACTCGAAAAATATCAGTTTCAAGATTACCCTTATCGTTTTGTTGTGATTTTCTACAGTATTACGGCCATATGTGTGTATTTGTGTAAAAGGTGCTGCACTATTAATGAAGAAAAGGCTATTCCTTCCACTTTCCTCTTTGTTTGGTTTGGGTATTTAAGTTTATCGTCTTATTAACAGCTATTGCCATTTAAACACAAACTCCAAAGTGTGCAATGCGTTGCGGTGTGAATGTTGGTATTTTTTGGGAAGCTGTGGTATAATCTTGCTGTTTCTCTCTTCAATAGTGAAATCTTGTCATTTTGTACAGCTATTTCACTGAAGCATGACGAAGACACCGAACAAGCACTCCCAACCACATGTGCTCCCATCCCGGTTGTATAATTTCGATAACGGGCAATCCAATTATCACGCTCCCTTTATGCTGGGATGCTATAAGAAGGAATAGAAACTACCACTTCTACGGAGTATGATGTGTAATAACCTTAGGAAATAAGCCAGGGCCTTCCTTACATGGAAGAACGCTCAATTCGAGAACATAAGGAAGGCGTTAGCTCTTTGTTAGGTCAAGATAGGCACGATATTACATGTACCTTCGGAATTGTTTTCTATAGTAAGATATAAGTCGTCGGAATTGTATTGCTTCAAGATTCAAACTTAGACCTTCCTTTTGTTGAAAAATCAATATGAGAAATGCGACAGCTAAATGTTTATACAGTATATTTGTTTTACATTAATTTCTGGACGGTAAGATACATATTCTGATATTGGAAAGAAAGCCTGATACAGGCCCAACCAAGGTTCTTTTGTTATTTTGGTGTTTGCGTTCAGTCTGGAACTAAATGAATAATGTTATCATAAAATAACGATAACTTTTGAAATATTATCGTTATCACATTGTTAGGCACATGGAATTAATTAGGTTTACATTAGATAGAATAACATGGCATCGACTGATGTTTGATATCTATAACTTGTATTAGTGTTGAAGTCTCTTTGTCTGCCGGATTGACATTTTCAATTCTTTTTACTTATAATTATTGTTTATTTGTATTTTATATGAATTGTAGATAGGGGCACTGTGCATGCCAAAATGCTGTTATATCTTGAATGGAGGATAGCAATATGTGTATCTGAAGAATTGCAACGCGCGTGATGTCAATTATAACAATGATAAATATAGTTTACATCAATGAAAATGCCTTCCAAATTAACAGGGCTTGAGATAAATGTGTTTTATTGGAAAGTTACGCGCCTCTCAGCGATAATGCTGATATTTCGCGAGGCAGACCTCAAGAAATGACCAATAAATCTGTTCCGGACATGCAGTTTTTAATGCAATATGGAGCAAGCGATGCACGTGCGCTAGTATGATATTAACCAGAGTACCAAAGCTTAGCCACAGATTTGTAGATTCCTTCGTACTGACAGATCAAGCCACATCTGATATGAACCACTGCGAAATATGAATGACTTTTTGTAATTCACCGTAACACCGGTTTAATATGCAGCGTTGCTGCTGCATTACGTAATGATAGTAGTTGATATAGATATATTCAGTGGTTATGAAGGATGTTGTTATCGGTTTAATAGTATGAAAAATTAGAAATTAATTTCCAAGGCCTTTACATTGGCCATTATAGGCTACATTAAAGTATATGTTTTTTTAATAATCTCGAATTATTGTATCCAACGAAGTTGTGTCGTGGGAAACGAAACACACCCATCCAATGCTTAATGTTCCGGTAAAGATTAAAATTTTACAGGCAGAACCTAATTGAAACTGCATGGTATGAACCTTAACCATGATAATGCGCATTGGCCTAGATAAGATAATTGGAATAGTTTCTCCGTATCTGATCCCTTCTGTGTTTTCTCCTTTTATCAATATACATTCTGGGCAAGTTGTCCTGAATACAATATCGATAAGCAGGGCTATAGATAGATGCAGACTTGTTAGTGCATTGCAGAAATAAGAAGGTCCACATTAGTGGAGTCACTAAAATTGATTGATGTCATACATTGTATGGAAATATAAATGTATCGTTCGTCATTTTGTTATAATTAAAATAAGATAAAAATAAAACAACAGTGTCAAGTCATTTTTCAAAGGTTTAGATTCTGCCATTGCGGTATCATTACATTCTTTCACCTATACATATTCTGTATTTGAGCATTGAAATTAAAAATTAGTGACATCAATACTTTTAATTAGTTTTCTTATCTACATGTATTTGATAAGATAAAGTATGTTTAATTGTACCATTCTAGTGATGTTTTCAATGGATTCTTTTTCCAAATCAATACCCAATGTCAATGTTTCAAATGTGACGTCACGATAACGTCGGGGTTTCGCGCCATTCTCGGATTTATTTCCATAGTGGTCAGCAAATTATTTACTATCTCAAGAGTATTACAAATCCAAAATCAATAGCTAAAAAGTTCCATCGTGCATTGAAATACATAATGACGGAAACCAGAATGAATATAAATCTATTACGTCTTATTTTCAACAAAAAGGAAATTCCGATGACGAATGAACTATATTGGGTCCGCCATCTTGAACCAAGTGGTACGCCTGAAGAAATAACTACTTTCACCACTTGAACCGGTTCGGTTCGGGTTCCATTACAGATACAGCAGGCTCATACCAGAACAATTGTATTAACCCGTAAATGGAACGAACAGAAAATCAAATCATTTAGATGGAATGCTGATACTATCATTGTTATCATTTACTCATCATCCTTTGTATAACAGTTTAGTAAAAACGTTAACAATCGCAGTTATATCAATTTATATGGGGTGGATAGCGATCGATTAGTAATGTACATATTGACTAGAAAGTGCATGGATATGAAATTTAATATAGTTACAAGTTTTAGCAGATAATGTCATATTCTGAATATATTGTCTATTAGCTTTGAAGATATGTATATTTATCCTGCAACTGCCCCACATACTGACGGATAGCTACTGCCGGATAAACTTGTGCTTTATCCGTCAATACGAAATGCTTTTGTTCCACATCTAACGGAACATTTTCTAACTTGACCCCGAACTTTAACCTTACGGTAAATGAAACGTCATTCAGTCCCGCTAAAAAGTGACGTTACATTCACCGGAATGACGTCATTTTTACGATATCGAAATTCTCGTATGGCGGTGTCGTCTTTTTCTTGGCTCATGATAAAGGTATGTACTGTAAAGTAACTCATTGATGAATAATTATTGTTTTTTTCAGTATTTTCACATTGTTTTAGGGATATTACACACTGAATAGAAATTCTAGTGCTGTTTGCGAATGCGCTTATATATTTCCCATGGCAGTGAAAAGGAGTACACTCTAATTCGGCTTAGTGACTGAATCTTTTCCTGTGCATAAAATAAGCGTCTCGCTTCAAGCGAAACCAAGTAAATAACTGGCAATTTGCTTTCGTTTTGAATGTCATAATGGTTGCAGGATAGACAAAATACACGGTTATTATATTACAATACAAGGTCGAGCACCAAAATAAACCTTGTATTGTAAGATACTAACCATGTATTTTCTATATATCATATAGCCACACATATGAAAAACAACAATTAATGTAAGACTGTTTTATTTCATAATCATGTTACTATGACATTTGTGTGTTTCGTAATCACTGTCTTCTTACAATATTGAACAACTCAGCAAAGCTTCACAACATATTTTAAAATAGGTTGAAACACTTTACTTTATGTAATCTTCAAACTGAATATTAATGTTTCAATATCATACTGTAATGTACTCGATCCATTGATAACAACTGTTACATACGTTTACATAATTCTGAACGTTTTACAGTCTTCACGAATGAAAATTGTTTTATCAGTTTCACAAATGTAAAATAACTACTGAGTATGCATTGATTTATTTATAACATTTGTTTATGTCTTCATATTGTTATATAGGCATAACACATTATCTATTTCCTTAATTTTTATGAACAAAACCACACACTTATACAACACATTAACGAATGATGTTTACAACTTTAAAACAAATATACAGATAACCTTACAATTAAAACCGGTATACAGTACAAACGTGCTGTTATTATATACCATGTCTTCACGCTGTAAACAGATATCACAATGAAGCACTATTTTACACAATCATGAGTTTGTTCAGGGGGAAATGTAAATGCACAACTAAACCATGACATGATCATAATAAACACGAAACGGGATCTATTTATTGTCATATCGTTATTTATCATAATAACAACACGCCATATGTAAGTTATTAATGGAAAAGATAAAAGCATGTACCAGAGTTATCCCAAGCGGATATGGTGACCTGAAATATAGCCCTGGCGATAACAAGAAAGTAACGGCTAGGCTACATATATCATACTCTTAATGCTAAGTATGCACGTAATAGGACCGGTCGTCCATGTAGGATAGGAAACAAAAGCTATTTCTCTTCATCAAAATATGATAGGTTTGTAATGCTATGTTGGCGGAGTGTGTTCCGGTTAATTTCGCCCTGTCTTCTGATCCTCCGCCAGGTGGCCTGTCTAACTTACACAGTACTCTATCGAGGAAACAAGGGCGTTCAAAATTACAAAAAAGTTGGCATTTTTTCTGAAAATTCAAAGTGACATATCTATCTAGTATCTATGGAAGGCCTGATTATCTGGAGGCTGATAGCCAATGTTGGGTGGGTTGTTTGATAGCGCCTGTTTCGGACTACACCCCCTACGGTTAAGGCTATTTGCTATAGGGTTGTGTCGAAATGTACTTGCACTAGAATACTTCCGAATAATTACACGAGGTCAATAAAAGCGTTAAGATATATGCTCGCAGCTTTAACACATTAGTCAGATACGATAACTGTCAATGTTTTTTTTTTACATGAGTAACAGGTTCAGATTTATCACAAATGCTACTTACGTGCACGCTCACGCGCGTGCAATGGCAGAGAAACAATTGATGAATGGGTATACCTGTCCTAAGTAACAAAGCTTTGCTTGTTTTTGTTTGCCTTATCTCCCACAACGAATGCATTTCTGTTTATTCACTGCCCCAGTTTGCTACAACAATGCCATCATATCTCTTTATCTGTTGCAGTATCTTCAATAAATTGTTTCTGAACGTGTGTACTCAGCTGTGAGAAAGCTTTACAGTGTTGGATAAACACATTTCCTGATAATGGAACATTGTGAAGTACATATAACCCCTTCTCTGTTTTTTTTACATATTGATATTGTAACCTTCTCTATCGCATTGACACAAACACCGCTTTTTTATATGATAACTCTTACAATGACCTGTTGCAAAGCTTGTTCATATATCTTATGCCTAGATCACTAGTGCAATGCGAGTATGACGACATCTTGCCATTGACAATGTTGTCAAAAATGCTTTTCTATCAAATTTTGGCTTCAATTTATCAAATTTCGGGGTGTAGAATGATGCAATAGAAAGTTGCGTATGAGAGTAACAAATCTTTCGTCATATGATAAATACATTAAGGTGATCGCTTCTTTATTTCAATTTTATTTACGTCTTATCATTAACTTATACTTGAACAACATCACTTAATGTACATTTTGGCATCTACAAAGACTAAAAGTCTGAAAGGACATTGTCGTCCAGATATGTAAAAATGTTTTAGAAAGAAAAAAAGAACAACTGTTTTAGTTTTTGAAACGCTTGATCCTGACAATCCTTGACTCACTTTTGGCATGTTTTCCCGGTTGAAATGCGCAAATAAAGATTATTCTGTTCCGGAATATAATGATCGTGGACAACATTGGAGTGTGTATTGTACCTGTGCCAAAATACCGCACCACATGAAATAAGGAAATCCGGAACGATTAACAGGATATAGAATTGTAGAATTATTTTTAAATGTTCTGACGCATATTAGTTAAACGAAATTAACTTTGTCTGATCCTGTTTCTTTTAAAAGGAATGCAGTTCCAACATGAGAGAACGATTAGGTATCAGAATGAATACATATATAATGGACAGGATATCACATTTATGACAAACATAAGTATGCTATAGTTACACCACCATGCTAAATATACACGTATATGTACAGCTATGACGTCATAAATATATTGACGTCACAAAAGCCACAATGCTGTTACACAGAATAACACACATTTACACCCAGCAGATTGAACTATGTACTTAGTAATGGAAATGTAAATATTGAATGATACCCCTTGATAAGAAATCGAGTATACTATAAACAAACATGAAACATATCATTATTAAAATAATTATGTTAGGATAATCAGAAACTCGATAATAATACAGCACAATGATAAAAATATGGACGGACGGAGTCTAAATCACCGGGCATGACTTAAAATATGTATCAAGATATGTGTTCTAATTCAAAACATTAAAACCTAAGGATTAAAATAAAAATGATTATTACATGTACATAATTGTGATTAAGTGAGGTAGAAAACAATATTTATGACAACAGCAACACTGGCATTCTTTTGTTTGATAAAGTATTAGGCAAACTACAATAAAATATAGCGTCGTGTCCTAAGTTCTTCTTATCTGATTGTTAATTCTTTGTTTTAGATATTTTAAATTTTATATTGATATTTATCATATCACTTTAATTTTGAACTTTCGATGATTTAGTCGATGTTAATTTGAATAATGGCAATGCAATTGAAAGATCAAAACATTTTTGTGTTCATAACATTTAAATGGATTTTTCATACATTGGTTTCGACAGATTTCAAAACAGAACAAAATGCACTGCATTGCTTGATAAGAATGGAATCCAATCTAAAAATAATGTATTTGAACATCTGGCAGTTTCTTTCTACGGTTTTATCACAATGACATTCTCATTTAAGATATCTAAGGCGTGTTTTAGCATATCATATTTAATTTGTGCGGAAATGAATTGATAAATTAGTAATATGTACTATCCTCACAGGATATATGTAATTTACGTGCAGTTGCAAGGAAATTTATTAACTATTTCATAACAGGATTCATTCTAGAATATCAAATAAGAAAATGAACGAATATGATTGTGAAACCTAATCCATAGCTATTGAATGTCATGAAGCTAAGAATGAAATACATCTACCAATAAAAATATAAACATCACCGAAAAAACAATAACTAAATGAAACGTCTGACACACTCTTCGCCAATAACAACATGTGAACACCCTAGAAAATATTCTGATAAATACATTCTTTTTGAAAATAACCTTGTTACCAGGGCTAGATAACTTTTACCGACTCGCTCACTACATCAATAACCCACACTTTCATCGGTAAAAGGGAAACATATACTGTGGTAAGTTAACTATAAATAATGATTAAACTAAAATATGTTTAAAAACACAAAAAAACTATGGTTTAGCTCAAGATATAGTTCTAATTACTTCAGTCAACAGGTTTATTAGTCCGAGATACGCTGGCCCTGACACTAGACTTAGACATTATGACAGATAGATGTAACCAGACATCCATCTGTCATGATGTCTAAGTCTGGTGTCAGGGCCAGAGTATCTCGGACTATGTACAGGTTTATGGTATATCGAATAAGCACTCATGATATTAAAGATCTCCAACGCCGACAGAGCATAAATGATACTCGTCATTTGAACAATAATTGATTTTTAATTGTGTATATATGTATATGTCTAATTAACACCAAAAATAATATAAAGTAATTTATTTTGCTTTTGGTGCAAGTGCAATCAGTACTTCATTCCATATAGGATATATTGACACGTGTTTTTTTTACGGGATGCAGTTAATTATTATTATTAATCATTAATATTTTTATCTTGAAGTGAAATTAGAAGCTCAAACTATTCAATGGTGGTTATGGTGTAAAGTAAGTAACTTTTGTGACTGATGAAAAGTGGTGGAGCGGTGGAGCATCTTAAATATATTCAGTGAACAAAATTATTAACTGTGTTTATTAATCCATACAATGCATTGAGAGAATATGTGTTTGTATATCTATGCAGAAACATTTGCACATGTATTATAAGAAACGTTAAAAATCTTAATGATTAAATAAAATTGCCATTCTTTTTAGTCATAATTGATATCTCAGTACAATATTCTGTCGTGTGATGCTATTGTCTTACACTCTTTTTGGCGAATCTTTTTTTATGTGTGTTATGTAGTACCTCAATGAATACTCTCTTGCAACGACGGGAGAATGATACGTCGTTACTTTTAACAGCACAGTTTTTTCCAAGTGATTTGTCATACTTTTTGGCTTCGCATGAGTCAGATATCGAATATCATTTAATTTTTACAATCATCTCGTTTTGATGACTTAGTAATGTATTATCGCAATAACACTAATATTAACATAGTAAATATTCATTCATTTCATTCACAATTCACTTCATTCTTATACCGACATTTTTGTAGTCATAACTGTTTAGAAAGAAAATTACGGTTGGATGCATGTGATGACTTTATGCTAATTCTTATTCATCATGCCTTTTTAAATTTGAAAAAAATGATCATCTTTAAACATTATTTAAAAGGAAGCACATATCACTAATGCTATTTGTACAACCATAAAATAAAAATAATATTTGATATTTTGTTGCTGATAATTCGGTGTTGCACTCGCTCTTAAGCAAATTGCTTGCTAGTTAATCAAAGTACCGTCAATGTATTAACGTATTTCCTAATACGTTGCTAACTACCACTATCGCCGATTTAGGTCGTTAGCAGCAAGTCTGTTGTCTTTGATTTGATAATTTATGCAAACACACAGGCAAATCACAATACTTACTCCTTTTATAGATCACATTGATTCTCGCTATTCACATCTGAACTGTTTGCAATGACTAACATTTATACCTTTTCATTATCATTTGTTACTCGACGCTACATGCATTTGGTATCGTGCAGTGTTATTATCTATGGAAAGCCGGCGTTCACCACCATTTTCTAACAATGTTTCTTTGAGCAACTTTCCTCTCTGCTCTCCGTTCGTGTTGAAAATCCAGCTTTCAACAAGATTTATCATAATACTCTTAAAAACATCCTTTGCTACTCAACGTCATTTCAATTGGAAAATTTACAACTTTCACTAACATGTATTAATGTTACTTATTAGCAAATTTTAGCTACCTTTCGTATTATTTTCATTTATTTACGATGGTCACCCGTTACCATTTCTACTATAGTTGATGTTACTCTTAGTAACCTCTTCTGGTACTACCCGATGATGTTGCTAACAATAACCTTCTTTGTTAAAATCAGTTGACAACAGTAACCTCCAACGCTAACCGTTAATGTCACTTCCGGTTGCTTTAAATTCCTGCGCCTTTTTCATGGACGAAAAAGTACCATCCTTCGGTACTATATGTTGATGTTACCTGCAGCCACATTCCTTCACGACCATACCGTCGTATTTGTATTTAAATGTAACCACTCCTAACTCGTCCACATAAAGGATTGATATAGGGTCCAGTTTGGTTGGCACACAACACGCCCTGTTAGCCTTTTGAGGATTTTTGGAGTTGAGGAGAGTTTGTATTATTGAGTGTTTCGTGGGTGACAGGTAATCACTGAATGGAAAATAGCACTTCCCCACGCACTGGTAGGCCTGAAACAAATAAATAACAAATAAATGTCATTTTATATCAATCTCTTAATGCATATAAAAAGTTATACCGATAGAGATTTTAAAAATTGTAAACAACCGAACACAGCCCAGAATAGGATAATTGGTGTTTGTTCCCTATTGAAGACGTTCTCTAATCCACATGTGAAAAAGTAAATCTTTATAGAACCGAATATGATTCTATTTTAATCGTTTTAATCATACATCCTCAGAATTATACAGGGACATACTGCAGCCGTGGATGTTTTTGCGAAAGGATGTTTTGCTATACCAGTCTTCAACTATTTGCGGTGTAATTTTTTTGTAATGAGTATGACAACTATATTGACATGATTTGCACTCTATCGTGTGTGGATATTCGCCGACAATTTTAGGAAAACGAAATGAGTAAAACTTTAATCGATACAAGTATCTTGATAATTATCTATCATAATAAGAGAATATTTGACGTTGCTTTCAGGACATAAGATATTATCTTGTGTACATATGTAAGGATATACAATGTCATGTATATTCATCCGAAGATCAATATATTGTACTTTGTCTGCATTTCAAATTAATTCACAACTTTCTTTAAAGCAAATTTGTTTTGCTGATGGGTCGACTTCAACATTATTTATTGAATAAAAATGTTATCATCTAAAGTAATACAAGTATTTTTTTGTAAACGGTAAGGATGGTTAAAACCGTGGTTTTTGAAAATATCGCAATGATTTACAGAACCAACTGCAACCTATCAGGTAACATTTGATCATGGGAAAGTGAAAACTGAATATATGTACGTACATCTATCAAGTCTATCACAGCATTTGGGAGGGGTAACATACTTAAGTTATAATAAATTGTGAGATCACAGGAGGTCATAACACAGAAGCCTGGTGGAAACTGTTGGAAACAACCATTGGGGATGTAAGGCGGGGCTCGTTAGCTTTTCCAGCAGTTTCGTCCATTATTGATAAATACAAATATTTTAGCTCTTCCTGTGGTGGAAAAGAAATGTGTTTTCTATAGGAAGATAATGTTGAATATTTATTTCCTAAAGATATGAAAATTGTCTCGGCTGGTATATGTAGAGAGATTCCAGAGAAGGGTGTGAGTAAGGCGCTTTATCGATAGCCTCGAAACACATCATTTATACCTACATAGCCAAGATAATCGGATCAGATACACTGGCCGTATATTATAAAATTATGGCAGAGAGGAAATTTGTGTTGTTTTCTACCAGTGTTTTTCTAGGTGATTACCGTTATATATTAGTGAGGGTTTGGCCCCTCGGGGAGGACGTGCGGCATAGGGTGGGCATACGATGTCCGCACGTCAGCTATATCTTATATCAATGCTTTAAACGGAACGTACGTCAATAAGATTCCTGCTGTTTACAGATACAGTGAACTTTAACGAAATTGATTAAGTTGGTGATACGACTTTAAACGCGCTATATCAACCGTATCAAAGTTGGCAACTAAATATAGAAAAAACGGAATGGAAGCGTTGATATGACAGCTATTCCTATGGGCCAATATCGTATCTATTATCGAGTTAATTAGTACATTATTTATTACCTACAAGTGCATATTTGCACGTCGCCCTCCACCTTTGAAGAATACAGGCGATGGTCGTACAGGGAAGGGCATGCGCTGATGGTATGTTTTATCAGCGCGAGGCCACTAATTGATTGGGTACATTTCACATTTCATTTGAAGCTCTCCGAACAGGATGTGCTGTCGGAATTTGGCAAGGTATTTATACCGATGTGGATACGCCGAATGATTTTATCAATTTGTGTTATATCACGGTATTACTGATAAATCCTTGAACGTAATATTCAATTTCGATTTCTACACATAAAGATAGCAATACAAGGTACATGTATAATCATGTTAAAGGAACATTTATGGTAATGGCGTAAACGTGTTATTGCGAGGAATAACGATAATGTACACATTAAAACAATGGCATGATTTTTTAAATGAATGAATTACTACTTTTAGTTGACATAAGTTTTGCCTTATTTAGCTATTTATTCATTTCTATTTATCTATTAATTACAATATAAATTAGGCTATGCTAATATGAACTTTGAATTTAAGTTAATAATGATTAACATGTCAATGAAAGCAAAATGTTACGTAATCTATGTACAAGTAATTATGTTAGCTAACAATTACTACCATAAGTTAACGTTTCCCACAGACCCTCATTTAAGTACACGTTTCAAGAACAATCTCTGCACTTTAGATGATATTTTGGTGAAATTAAGAATAATATAAAATTTATCTAATAAAGTTGTCTGTGTTGAGATCTATATAAATCAGACGTATTTTTGTTCTCGGTAGGTAACACCTAGGTCGTTACTGATATTTATATCAGCAAACTTCAATAGTGGTATTGAAAACGTGTATTCAAGCGTCAATATACCTTAAAAGGAGCATGCAATAGAGAATCCTATCTAAGTTAGACATATTTCACGAAACAGCTTTATTTCATTACTGTTTAACAATCTCAAACACATCAACATGATTTATAGGTAAAGACGATAAAAAATCAAAAGTAACGTGTATTTAGCATAGACTTTTAGGGTACTACAGAGACTAATATGAAAAACTTTCATTTCTGCAGCAAAAAAGCGACCTTTGCGTGGACACGTTTGTTTAATATTGTGTAGTTATTGACACTAGTCGGATATGATTAAGTTGGTTCGTTGGTTGGTTGTTTTATTACGTCCTAGTGACAGCCAGGATCTCTCCTGTATATAGTGTCAGTGTGCTGTGTAAGTGAAAGTGTGAATGTTTTAGGAGACTACGGTACATTCGTGTTGTGTCTCTTTGAAATAGTGGAAATTCTTGTCCATTTCATAGTGCTATCTCACTGAAGCACACTGTCCGAGACACCGGACAGTACATCATGACCGGTCACATTACTGGCAACGGGCAAAATGGGGATTACCGTACACTGAATTACAAATTAGATTATAAGCATTTTTCTCAATATCTTTCAAATATTCGACAATGACATATTCCATCTCTGGGTATTACAGATTATTTCCCTTTCGGGAAGGTATCGATTGTGACGTCATTATCTTATGGGCGAAACATTTGTTGTTTTTTTTCCTGACAAATATGACGTTTTACAAAAACAATAAGGGCAAATAATCCTTAATATGCAAATGCAGATATGTTTCAATGTATGCATTGGCACGTTGTGTAGAATGTTGTTTGTATAAAACTAAATCTATGTTAGATATTTCTAGGTCGGTATATCCATTTACTACTACCACTGGTATAATTAGAACACTACTGTTTCACCCAAACGTACAGTGAACACTTTACGTAAAGTAAACACTTCTGACTGCCAAGCCAAACTACAAATTCAGCGGAATAAAACCTTTCAATTTGTTACCGATTTTAGAAAAGCTGTTATTTTTTTTTTTTTTTTTTTTTGCAATTTCACTGACCCCTTTTTCCGTTCTATTTAGAGCATAATAACAACTTTGTCAATGAGAAAGTTCAGAGTTAGACTATTGGCGTGCAGGTGCAAGGTATTGCAAATCAAATATATACAGGATAAATACCAAACTAATTAAAATTAGTCTACGGAGAGCGACATAGAAGATCTAACTTAAATTAGATTGGGATAAATACTTAACATATGAGAAGTCGTAAATAAAACTGCAGACACTTTGAGTTAAACGCCTTCTATGTTTACTGTTTGTTTTTTGAGAGCACTGAACGGCTGGAGATGAAATAATGTATTGACTGTATTCGAATATCATAATTTATTATCTTAAAAAATTCGCAATGAGTCAATTTTCTTATAATATATCTTTATAGCGAACTTATATGCCGAGGTAATCTTACTCTCACCTATCATCGAAACCAATTATAAGTAGTACAGATATTATTCTATTGCATATTGTTAATTTCACTAACTGTATTGTTTATATATTTTAGAATAGTTATAGAGTATTAAGCATATGCATGCACATGGTTCATGTATTGTTAAATAATGTTTAGTCGATCTCTTGAGCTATTTGGATAGTTCAATTTATATTACGTTAATTTAATTAAGGTATGTTTTGGCTATATAACTGCTATTTTTTCTCTCTCTTTATTTTTAGATACGAAGTTAACCTATAACAGGTGACTCCAATCTTCCGACACACCGGGACCAATTCGCTGTGAGGTAACCTTGATTTTTTTCCTCTCGTTTAGTTTTCCTTATTTAAATTTCCAATAGTAGCTTCACTTTTATGTTAGCTTTCATTTTTGATAAAAATGAAATTGAGAAAGGTATCAATTTCTATCTTTTAATGCGCACTTTCTATTTTGACGCGAGCATGGTATACCGAGTACAGACTGAAGAAACAACTGTTATATGAAATCAAATGTTTAACAAGCCTCTCTTTATGATTTTTAGCCTCCATTTTTATCATATTTGATATTCTGATCTCCTTGATGTCTCCCTCGACATTTTGCACGAATTTATTCATAATGCTGCAGTGTCAGATAGAGCATGCTGTGATATTTATAGAAATTGTGAACTCGCTGTCTGCTTCTTAGAACTGGTACCTTTATAACTTCAATGTTTGGTCAAGTATACTGTACGCAAACAGGAACAGTTCATCGACAATGTTCTGAGATATACATAATGTATTATTTTAAAGATGCTCCACCGCCGACGGAGCATAAAAGATATTCATCATTTGAACAATAATTGGTGTTTAATTGTGTATATAAATGCCTTATTAACACAAAAAATAACATAAACTAATTTATTTTGCCTTTGTTGCATACGCAATCATTACTTCAATCTATATAAGATATAGTGCCACGGAATTTTTTCGGGATGCAATTAATCATTTTTCATATTTTTAACTTGAAATAAAATCAGAAGCTCAAACTTTTGAATGGTGGTAATGGTGTAAACTAAGTAACTTTTTTAACTGAGGAAAAATACAAAATCGTCTGCTCCTGTTTTTGATAGTGAAAATATAAGATTTGTCAGCGGTGGAGCATCTTTAAATGTTTGGTATACAAATTATATTAATATGTTTAATATACATGTGTATGATGTTTTATAAAGAACTGACTACATGAGCACAAATGTGTTTTGGGTTTTGTTTTGTGTTTATTTATTTATTTTTCTATCTATTTTTTAGATCAGCTACACCTTCACAACCAGATCATTGTCAGTTTGTTGTAATTCGAGTTACTCTATGGTCGCCATCTTTTGCTGACATATTAGGCCGAAAATGATTTGTCATTTCGTAGAGTAATGTCTTCTCTTCAAGTATAAAATCGTATTTTGTGTGAGAAAATGACGTCGTTTACCCACCAAAGCCCTTCAGTCCTCCCACACCCCCCCCCCCCCAAAAAAAAAAAAACAAAAAAAAAAATAATAAAAAAAAAAACATAAGTTTTGTTTTACTGCAAATTTCGTTTTTCATTTTAAAGATATTAATATAATATGTTGTTCATCTTAATTGTATACATCTATGAATATACACTGGCCTTCAAGGGAAATTACTACCTTACCTGATAGCCTTGAGGGGCGATAATCCATCGGTCCCAGTCTATGTCGCTGAACTGTATATACAGAGAACGCCGTCGACACACTGTCCCCTTTTTGTTTGCCCTCCGCTTAAAACGTTTCTGTAATGTATTAGATTCTGTATGATTTGTTTGTGTACCATTAATATCTCCCATGATATCGAACGAATCCATCTCATGTGTAACCATCTCATGTCTCTCCTTCATGTGAAGTTTACTTTTGCTGTATTCACTTGAGAAAACAACTAATAACGGTTCTGTCCGAGTTTTAGGACGTGCTTCAATGTCCATCTCACCGTAACTTACACTATGAAAAACATTTTCAATTCTAATTTCTAATATTTGCACAGAATTAATGTCCGCAACCCATCGTTTCACGGCGGAAGTGACGTCAAACGTCTCCCAGTTGCTGTTTCGCCCGTATATATGTTTTGAGTTGATAAGTTTATATGGTTGGTCATTTACAGGAATGACCTCAAACACGGACACTTTCCTATCCACACCTATATAAGCATTACGGTCATTTTCGACCAAGGTAAAAAGCCGAAGTTCCGCTAGATCAACCACCTCATCAAGAGATATACTGGTTATGTTGAATATCATGGTATGGACTCGGGACTGGCGTTCCGTAAATGTATTCCCGGATATTTCTGAAATAGGAATAAAAGCGTATAAATATAAAGAACAAGAAATATAAAGTAACCTTAGATAAGATTTATATGCTAATATTTAATACAGACTATATCTCTTATTAAAGAACTATCGTTTTATACATAATTGATAATGCCAAGTCATTTTGTCTTCAAAAAATACTTATATGTTGTACACAATATCGGCTGAATAAAAACAGACATTTTGGCTTGTTTATTTTTACGTCCTATTAACAGCCAGGGTCATGTAAGGACGTGCCAGGTTTGTTGGTGGAGGAAAGCCGGAGTACCCGGAGAAAAACCACCGACCAGCGGTCAGTACCTGGCAACTGCCCCACATGGGATTCGAACCCGCATCCCAGAGGTGGAGGGCTTGTGGTAATATGTCGGGACATCTTAACCACTCGGCCACCGTAAAAAACAGACATAAAGTAACATAATAAAGGATTCCTTTTTATTTCTAATCGTTAGTCCATCACTGCAGGTGAAATATCTCTATTTCTCATTAATCTTTGTGTCGTATTTATATTTTCATAACCAATGTAACATGTAAATTTAAAATTTTATGATTGAACTCCAGACGTACTTTTAGGCGATTCATCAACAAGATGCTTTGTTCTCTTACCCCAGACAGGGATATCCACAGTTTTACCGGTATGAGATTTTTCTATTTCACCCTAGGGTAAACACAAGCTACACGAGATCTTTGCACATGCCCAACAATGGTATGACGTCACGACAACAGTATCATGACGTCGCGGTAATGGTATTATAACGTCACGACAACAATGAAATGACGTCACAAAGACGGCGACTTATTGAGGTCAAGTCATCCTCGCTTGCATGAATGACACATTTATTAGAGACACAAAGTGGTGCACGGGGTAAGAGAAAAAGAATCATTCAGTCTCTTTTGGGTGAGACAGGAGATCTCAACCCTCGGGATAAGATTCTTAAGCTGTCAAACACCCGGCAAAGCCTCGTGTTTGACAACTTAAGAAGCTTACCCCTCGGGTTGGAATTCTCCTGTCTCACCCCAAAGGGAGTGAAAGATTCTATTATTCCTTTTAAGATTTTCCATGAACAATTAATTACCAAATTACATAAATATAAATGTATATAATAATATCTTTGTTTTTATGAATTCCCCAATATGTGTCTCTAACATGTCAACATTTCTGAGACAGCCAAGAAAAATAAAACACTTTGTGGTTTACCATTATATATTACGATATCCTTTCTAAATTTTAGAAATGTGTCTACTAAATCTTAGACATGGCATTAGATTTAAACATGGAGAATTTACACTGTAAGACACCAAACTGAAGCCGTGTAGTCTACAAAAGCTGTGAAACATGAGCCAGTCATTAAGCTTTGACATTTTGGGATATATCCCCCTTACAACTTCCTCTTACTATCAGGACACTATCATACGGGTGCCAGTCTCCCGCGTCAATAATGTGGCACACCGTTTGTTGTGTTGGAGGGTCACATTGTACTATCGGGAGGGTCACTACCCTTTATACTGTTCTGTCAGATGTAAACCTGCACAGCTGATAAGACTGGATTTTTACCATAATTCTACGTAATTACTACATAGTTTGTACTTTACTGTCCACCTCACTAATAAAAGAACTATAAATGCGAGACTTCGTGGGACGGCTGGGCATTTAGGATTCGTGAACTATTTGGTTCAGATTTGACAGCATTCCCGAGTGTACTTGGCTTATCGGCGGAGGAAGGAGTTCGAGGCGGACGATCCAAGTGTACCCAGCCGTTATATAATGCATCTGTTGCACAAATCAGTACATGCGCTTAAATAAACATACAATTCTTTTTTTTCTTCTAACAGAGGAATAGCTAGATTCGTGTTTCTACTTTTGATCTGGATTTAAGCGATTTTTAACACTGATACAACTGTCCCTCAACACCATGCACGATCTCACACCCAATCTCTGATGAACTATTGGACTGATATGTATGTGCTTATTCTTTTTAAAACTACTTCCTTTTCAATACGGTTAATGATGTAAACAAAACGAGCTGACTGGAGAAAATGAACACCCTGTCCCTGCCGTGGTATGATCATTAACGATAAACCAGTTAGATGTTTAAAGTCGTGCGTATTTCTTAGCACTGTTTATTTTAAACAATGACCTGTTACAGAAAAATAAAATGTCGCTAGACCATTTATAAACTGATAGTCTGTCCCCAGTCTTAGCTCTGAATACTGCTTCAAAAGATAACAAAACTGGATCAAAGGAGTTGATACATGTTGAATGAGAAATACTCTGGTAACTGTTTATAACGGATAGATATATTTATGAAATATCTTTTCGCTATCCTACACAGCCAATCAGGAAATATTCCAGTTCTTACTATTGATGGTGTTTTGAACTGTACTAAATGTACCTTTTTATACCTCATGAGTATGAGACAGGGTCAAAGATCTGTCAATTAGTTTGAATGACGTAATGAAAAGAACTTTAAATCCTGTTGAATAAAAACTGTTCGTAGGTGGAATATCGTGTCAAAAAGGTTATACCCACGCTGTGTGGTACTTCATTGCACCAAGATGAGATGTGTTAGATATAATACTGAAATGTAAATGTTTTAATTCGTAATATCAATGATATCATCTAACTATTTACAAATAAATTTTACAAAAATTGTTGTCTGATTACGTGGTGGTATATAACTGGTGAATAGTCAGTAGGATTACAAGATTTATAAAATGTCAGTTTAACACTGTCGCCATTCGTTGATGAAGCGTTCCTTGAATATAAAAAAAAACTTAGATATTGACATCAGATCAGAATAAACACCCAGATCTGCATATCGAACTAAAGTCACCTTGTTCAAGGATATAAGTAAATATCAAACAAGTATATATAAAAAGAAGATCTTATTGGCTTACTAAAGAGCAACTGCATTAATTTTATAGACACGATTTGCAACGCAATTGTAGGTCTAAGGGTTATCCTACGCTCAAAATTTGCGAAATCTTAAATGGCTGCGTCTTCATGGAGCTAAAATGCATATAAAATTAATATTTTTACCTATCAGGTCAACTTAAATACTACACGTTTTTGTCGATGTTCATTGTTTTGAAAGATTTGTGACCTCGCAACAGTTACTCACTATTTAAAATGCCCCTGATGCAGTCCAAGCAAACATGAGTTAGCAAACGCTTTGTAATTGACAAGCCAACTATGATAATATCAAAACCTGGTGAACAACCTTGAAAACAAAATTTAAAAAGCTACTGAAAACTTTAAGCTGGATATAATATCTTAGAAAGATACCTTTAAAGAGTCACTATGTTTAACGATACAAATATTAAAAGATCATTCATAACAAGAACATGTATATCGATGGCCACAGATGACATTAAAACGTCTGCTAAATTCCCTGTGTAAATCTATGTTAACAGTTCATAATAACCTTTGGGACTCTACAAAATTATCAAACTCGTAAAAAAATTTAAAAACTTAAATTCGTTTTGAAAACGTTGTGTGCCTTTGAAGAAACAAGATCTAGTTATATACCATCGTGAATCCTGTCGTTATATACAGATCAGATTTTTTGTTTATATTCACAGAATCGTGAAAACTAGCTCTTTGTTACTATGTAATCAAAACAGCAGTTATCAAAATAATGAATAACATATATGAATCAAAAGGCCTCAAAATACGTTCATTCTTCTCTCATAGCAGATATTATCGTATGTGATTTTTTCTTTATACTGACAAGAACAATCAGCTATTTGTTATATCCGCCCGAGTTTCATGGCTGATTATAAATCCCAGCACCTTCCGGATTGTAAAGCTGTACATATGCGTGATTTGGCTTTGTTTCATATCTATATTCATTGCGGACAATAGCGTTGTTTAAATATGTTATCTGCATTCATGTGAATTACAAAGTAACTAGTTAAGCTTCTGCAATTTGTGAATCACAAGCATTTGATTTTATGTCTGTTTTGATGCATCTTTACAGGGTTTTTTTGTAAAGTGATTTCTGCGGGTATATTTTCATTTTAACACACATAAAACATAAAAAGAAGAATTTTACTGTGTATACATTCTGTGTCTAACTAATGTTTATATGGCACCATACAAGTTTGTCAGTTCATATAAATGATTTTCACAGCTTAATTCATCAAACCTGATGGTTTTCAATAGATTATTATGGAAAACATGTCAAAAGTTTCACCCAGTTACATCAAATATAACTTGAATTGTTGCATCAGGTACAAGGCATGTTAAAACGCCGATTTACCTGTATGATATCTTATTTTGCCAGCATCATAATACTGACATGTGCTTGGCACTTAACATTAAATTTGTTTACTTGCATATGCCTGTAAATGTCCAATGATTTTATTGACTAATCATAGATTTTTAGGTCATTATATCAGTACGCCCACAATTAATCGCATAGTTGAATTAATCTGTCGACGGCATTAAGATTTTTGGCATAGTTCTACCACTAGCAACTGAGTTCCTTGGCGTTTTATATTAGCATGTACAAATAAAATAAACTTTAAAGTGTGTCGTTGATTTCTGCTGAGACAAATATCAATTAGGTACGTACATGTTTGACAGATAACAATAATTGATGGTAAGAGGCTCTGAGCAAATAGGAACTATTTACATGTCAAGGCTAATGTACTGTAGTCACTGCTCGTGTAAATGTTATGAGAATCCAGCCTCTAACCTGCTCTTTACAAACCGTCACAACCAAAGATAATTACTTACTTAAAAACACTGTGAAATGTCTCTCAAGACACCTAGAGTTTCTTCATTCATCAATTTAGCAACATTGGCTGGGCGCGGGTGTTTCGGGTGCGTTTAAAATTTAAATATAAACTTAGAGCCAGTAAATGACAGTTAAACGTTAGGGCGATGCAGTTAATGTTGCCGAGACTTCAGACCCAATTACAGCTCCTCAGGTTTTTACTCCGTAAACTCTCATTCATGTTCGATGGTTTTTTATGACGATACCGACTCCCAGAGCGAGTTCCTTCGTTTGAAGTATGGACGTTCGAGGGTGTTCAACACTTGTACCCTATAATAGAACACTTGTGTTTCCACACCAATATCATTCCATTTACATTAGGGTAACTGGTAAACTTTATTTTCATTAGACTTGAACCCCTATCTTAACTGTAACGTTTAATGGAAATACACCGTCCGAAGTATCACCGGGATATTTTACATGAAGTTTTAGCAGTTAGATCAGATAATAAAATTTGCAGGTGTGAAATTTAGTTTGTTGTTTATACCGTACCAAAGAATGCCGATTTCATAGACATTCTGCATGAAACAAAAACAATAATAAAATCAATGTGAAGTTGTTTTTGTCAATGAATGTCGATTTTATCGACATTATGCATAAATCAAAGCATTAAAAAACAATACAATCTTTGTGAATAGCACAACTATTAATATCCCGTTTTACACGCGATCTATGGTATGCTCGCGTGCGGTTCTTTTGAATCAAGATAGCCAGATATACCAGAAATACGTTACCACGTGTTATTTCATTTTCTTCACAGCGACATGTTTTGATTTCAGGATTACTTTACGCTAAAGTGAACATGTCTATCACACATACCTGTCAATCAAATAGCAACGAATCTTGAATAAACTCCGACAGAAAAACGCTCATATGTCGTCGGTTGACAAGAAATTTTAAAAAGAATCCGTTAGAATCCACTACCCGAGAGATTCTTTATCGGCAATGATCACAGAGTTATCACTAGGGTGAAAGAAACGTGACCTGGACTCTTGGTTCTTTAGCACTGATAATATGTGATTGCAGACAAATGATACAACACAGATCGTCTAATGTATAAAACTTAAACACAATAAAATGTTATCTAAACATTTTATATTCTGGTGTAAAAAGGCGGAAATAAAGAAGTCTTACCGTCCCCCTGGTTAATGTTGGTGAAGCTTCTTACTATGGACGACTCAGGACTGGCCAGCCGCTTGGAAGAGTATTGTTTATACAACTCCATCATATATTCCGGAGCTTGATTGGAAAGGTCCGGGAGTTGGATAGATTCCTCGGATTCCTGTGACAATGGTAAACTAGGGGGTAACACAAATTGACGCATATCGTCGACAATGAATGGTTTTGGCATTATATCCATATAACTGACGTCGTCGTAATCCTCGTATTCAATATCGATGTCGTCGCGCCTTGTCCTCGTCAGTTGCTCCGAACCTCGGGGCGGGTCTACAGACAGCAGAGAACGGCACTCTACTACTGCCTTTAGGAGCAAAATATGCACAAGAATGAACGGAGGAATAACAACATTGGCCTTCATCGTCTGCTGAGATAGGGTGGCGCCAGCCTTATTTATACCACAACCCTGCTAACACTATGTAAGACAATGATAATTACAGCAGCTTTTATCAGCAAACTTCCGCAACCTAATGCTGTCACCCATCTTCTGCAAACATGGTCAGTAGTGATCAGCCTAACATCACATCCAGAATTGCCTTAGAGAATGACATACTAAAACTTGATTGTATATATACCATTGTTGGGTACACCTTGTTTTCCCATGTGTCACATTATTCCAAAAATAACGTAAAGCATATTGCGGGGATTAGGAAAACCCCCAGTCATCCTGTGACGAAAGGCAGACGACTCCAAAGTCTTGTTAACACACAGTTCAATTAAAATTCTCGATTTATTGCGTTTTTTCTCACTGCCCGTGAAATCCATATTGGCCAAACGGCACGTGGCAGGAGGGATCGTCCCTGCTCCAGGCCTATCTGACAGAAGAGTGTTCCACCCCGCTTATCTCACAGCATATTTCTTTTCTTCCTCAGAAAATATTTGTTGGCATCTCCAAGCACACCTTTTTGAACGTTTCCTGTGATTACAAACGTTTGGTGCCAACGCACCATGGCCTCACCTGTCTCTTCCTGAACGTCACACTTAATGAACGGTCACATGCTTGACATTTTCATACGTAATAAAAAATACCGTGCAGTTAAACAGTTAAACGGATGTACGCTGTGAATTATAACATGGCTTTAAAAGAATTTCACAAATTGTTTCTAATTCCACAACAATGTAAACACTACAGTAGTCACGTATCAATCTTTGGCTCAAATAACAGTGGGTTTAAGGTCAGAAGGATACCAGGTAAGTTCTTACGTCCCGGAATTGTATCTTCCGTGGAACAGGATAGTTCACCACCACCTCCACAAATAACCTCGGAAAAGGGACAGAGTCCAAGTATCAATGCAACTTGATACCCAAGCGCTAGATTCTACTTGTGTTCTGCACAATTTGAAAGGAAACACGATCTTGCCAGTAGTTTAAAACACTCGTACTCAATTTAACATTTACGTGAACAATTTGTAGAGAGCGTGGAAATTTTACTCATCACTTAGGTTACGCAGAGTCATTCGTTTGTGAGCATTGTCGTGACATGGCGTGTAATTTTGGTAAGTCCCAGAACAACGACTGCAGCTTCCGTTACTTATTATGACTAATATATCTGAGAAATCTAACTATAATTACATGTATTTTATACTTATTGAAGTATAAGTACAATGTCCGTATCACTACCTGTAGAACGACAGTTGGTAGCGAGCCATGCTTTGTTAAACTCGCAGTAACACCATAAGTTTATCTGACCTAAGAATGAATGCACGGTTCAACAGTATCATACACACACCCTCAAGGTTGCTCGTGCCGGCTGCCAATTGATGTACTAAACATGATCGCGTGAATTTCTTTAATCAGCACGACATGCGTTTCTATATTTTTAAGGTTATCAACCCCGCTCCCATTACGGAAGAACTAAACTTGTAATCATTGTTTCATTTTTTATTACAGTTTATAAAACTGGTGAATTTAAATATACTTAATTCATATAGCCGGTCGTTTTAGATGTACAACTATCAAATGGAGACATTCGAAAACATCATTTATAAAAAAAATCCAGTTAGCGACTTGCTTTTCAATCGAATATATGTTAATATAGTTATATTAAAAAATAAGTTCAAGAAAGCGACTGAAATGAGTAGGAAAAAGACGCTACCAAAGAATATGAAAAATATAGAAAATTTGCTTGAAACGTAGTTTTAGATAAAATTGTAAAGAATTCATATTTATTTCAAAAGTTAAATATCATGGAAATAATATTCAGGAAATAAAAAAGTATTATCTATGTGAAATGTATTACCAAGTAGTAAAATAAGTAATACTATACATGTATGAGAGACACGAAAGTTCAATAAACAATATCAATTATGTAATTGCTTCGTGAAAATTATAACATTAAAATAGATGGAATGGTTTGGTTTTCGATATGAGTCATTTCAAAAGTCAAAGTAAATCAAAGACGAATCATGTTTTGGTAAGTGGAGGAACGTCGGAGTGTACAGAGTAAAACTACCGACCACCGGTTCATGTCGCAACGGCTCCATGATGGCTAATTTCTTACTAGTAATCCAGAAATTGAGAGTTAGTTGTAGAATGTCAGTTCAACTTAACCGTCCACAACGCACTTTCATAAACGCCATACTTTCCATACAAGAAGAGTCTATTATCTTAAAGTCTGTTTGTATATCATATTATGAAACCACTCAGTGTAAAGGAGAAAAGAAACGTCGAGACTTGCCAGAAAACTGCAATGCTCCTCTTCATCCACCTACACGTCTGGCTAGACGGAACAGAAAGTGTGTTTTCTTTATGTTTGAATGCAGCTGCACATTTCTTGTTGTTCTAGTGATGCAAATCTTAGACATGCTCATACTACTGTATGAACTGCTTCTGTCCAATTATAATGTTTATATTAGAAACAGAAATGTTTAAAACTTTCCTAAATGAACAGTAAATACATGAGATAAAAGTCGTCATTATCGCCTCAGTGTGGCTAAGGACAACATCTATAAACAAACGTCACCTAGCTCCAAATACGACATTGGGCGTGTCACAACCAAGGCCACCCCGGAGCTTCTGCCCACTTATGTTATACAAGTTACGCGGGTGTGCGGAAATCATTTACATTACGTGTAATTGTAAATATTAGAGAACATCTGATGTGATATGATGACGGTCGAAGATAATGCACTAAGATACAAAGGTCTTTGAGGACACTAGGAGAACCTCATCCACATAGTGACACAAAGAGAACTTCATCCACATAGTGACACAATTTAGCCTTGCAGTAGCTTGTAGTTTAAATTTTATTTTCTTAGCTCAAATAGAAAATTTCACTTCAGCAAGTCAATGCAACCATAATGTGAACGCCACTATCGGTATATATCAGTTATTAACGTATTTTAACAAACTTATAGTAAAATCTATGTTGGTTGCATTTCGAAGAGTTCTCTGTACTTTGATGACCTTAGCTGTGATGCAAAATGAAAACAAATCCAAGTGAAGCAAGTGACTTATTATTACTTATAAATAGGGATGTCAATTTTCAGATATTTCCTATTCGGATATTTGGTGGGTACAATATTCGAATACTATCAATATAATGATTAAGTATATAATAATAAGTTATTATCTAAAATGTATTTATTAATAAATAAAAATGTGTGTGTGCAAAAGCATCATACCTACCTGATCTAGAGACTGTTGTGTTGATAGATTTGCGGCCCTGAAGCCGGAGAGTGAAAGCCATGACGCAACACCTGGCCATATAAATGTAGGTCATTAGTGATCCAAACAAGTCGCCATACAGGAAGGTAATGTCATATACGTAACAAGATAGACAACAAAGTATGGCCCTGCAGGTAGGGCATTAGAATTGTACCTGCTGCCCCTATTGCATGATCGTAAAAGGCGACTAAATTTAGGATCTTATCTTTTCTCTTCTTCCTAACTGACTTTATCTTTCCTAATGCCTTACTTGGCACCGCCTCATTTTTGGCCTTGAGTTGAGCGTTCGCCCCTGAGGCTCTGGGTTCTGTCCCTTGGCCGAGACACACCAAAGTCTATAAAAATGATAGTTTCTGCTCCTGCTTAGCGTTCAGCATACAGGGAGTGGGATGACTGGTTCGCCCGTTGTCAGTATAATGTGACCGGGTGGGGTGTGTTGCTTGGTGTCTTCGGCGGCATGCTTCAGTGATATAGCACTATAAAAAAGGCAACAGTTCCACTATACAAGAAGACACAACATGAACATACCGCAGTCTCCCAGTACACTCACCTCGCACAACATACACGCAACACACCTCATACATGGGAGGCCGTCCATACATGACCATAGCTGTTAATAGGACGTTAATAAATCAAACACACAAACAAGAAGAAAAAAGTAGTGTCAAAGTTGTTTATTGAAACTCTATTCAATGTGACAAAAGATGAGTAACGACAGTGCTTTCTGAAGAGAAATGTGTATATCAACGTCAAAGAGATGTTAAAGTATCAGAGGAGATTCGCCATCAGAGAATGAAGAAGATCAAACAAATAATAGAGATCGCTAGACCATTTAAAACACAGAGGATATATTTATAGTAACTACAATATAATTCCACAGTCCACTGAATGAAGGCAAACTTAAACACCAATATAGGCACGATACAGGACCTCTGACAACAAAGCTGGAACGGTGTCTTCAGCTTCATCAACGACGTCCAATACAAATGTGTACGGGAGCATTTTAGTCATATTGTTTACAGGGCATATAACACTCAACATCAGCATGAGATAACAGAAGGTCACAATAAAACAAGTTATCCAACAATGAAATAAGTTATCCAACAATAAAACAAGTTATGTAACAATTCAACAAGTTATAATTATCCAACAATGAAATAAGTTATCCAACAATAAAACAAGTTATGCAACAATTCAACAAGTTATAATTATCCAACAATGAAATAAGTTATCCAACAATAAAACAAGTTATCCAACAATTCAACAAGTTATCCAACAATGAAATAAGTTATCCAACAATAAAACAAGTTATCCAATAATAAAACAAGTTATCCAACAATAAAACAAGTTATCCAATAATAAAGCAAGTTATCCAACAATAAAACAAATTATCCAACAATAAAACAAGTTATCCAATAATAAAGCAAGTTATCCAATAATAAAGCAAGTTATCCAACAATAAAACAAGTTATCCAACAATTCAACAAGCTATCCAACAATGAAATAAGTTATCCAACAATGAAATAAGTTATCTAACAATAAAATAAGTTATCCAACAATTCAACAAGTTATCCAACAATGAAATAAGTTATTCAACAATGAAATAAGTTATCCAACAATAAAACAAGTTATCCAATAATAAAGCAAGTTATCCAATAATAAAGCAAGTTATCCAAGCACCTATTGTATGCACCTAATACAGGTTATTAACTATTTTAACAACTATAGTAAAATTCTACGGTTGGTTGCTTCATCGAATGAAAGTACGTCATAGTACTTATTGAATGTACCTTGTCAACGTGTTTTGATCACGACTAATGAATTGAAAAATATCAACCAAAATCCATAAAGTCTCGACTATAGCATAGTGTAGTGACTTATGTCCTCACTTTGATGTGTATAATCATAGATTTGGATTATTGTTCTAATTATGTCTTTATAGATATGATATTTTACTTGTGATATTTTATCACAAGTGCCATATCCTATTATCATACATAGCTTGGTTTCGTAGATATAGCTGGCTTTCCCATCGAAATGACCGGATAGAGTGTATGAGCTGCGATAGAAACGTCTAGAGCACACTGGTCCTAATATTAATCAGCGGTTACTCACAAAGCGCAAGTCCCTTTGGATTCCTTATGTCTCGGTGATGGTGAGATCCTTGTTATAAATTATGAATGGCTCTATATTGAAGATTGTGATAAATGTAGGTCATTGTGGGCATGACGCCCAAACAATGTTAAGATTCGCCATACTCATCAGGAAGGTTCCAATAGTACCATAGCCTGGTACGTAGATAGACTAACTCAAAGTATGCGCCTCTTTCAATTGCATCGCTATAGGGCTGCTCATTAGAACTCTTGTGTACGTCCCTGTCTTGCTGTACACCCTATTGCATGATCCGTAAAAGGCGACTAAATCAATTTAACGGATACTTACATCCACTTTTCTTCATTCTTAGTTTCCCAACTTGACGTTGTAATTCGGTTATCCTTTATATAGCCTATTCTCTCGGCATCCGTACTTTGGGCAGTCATACCTCTCTTTGGGGTGTCGAAAATATGATCTTCGCATTTCAAAATTTAACCTTTGTGGTAAAGTTGGATATTTGTTGTCTTGGAAGGTAAGAATATTAAGTAGCCCATTAATCCATATTTATGGCCTTTGTGTAGGAACTTGATAAGTCGCGCAGTCTCGCTTCTACTCACCCTATCGAATAGCTACAACTAGTTTGATATATTGGTATACCTTGGCGAAGGCTACATGCACCGCTTTACTTAATTGCTTTCACTGGTAAGCAGGGATCAATCTCTCCTAAATTAACGTCTAAAATAACTGACATATATATTAATGATCTTTTCTATACTCTACTTGCATATATACCTGCTTCAGCGTTCAGGCCTCCTTTCAGACACGCGGAATGCGGCAATGACATGGGCTATCTGTCTCAATTCTCCTCGTATCGTTCAGTATCAATGACACGAAATGTGCCCGGTTGTGGTTGTGTTGTTTGCTTTTTGTGTGTCTTCGGCGGCTATGCTCTATCAAATGATAATAGCGACTATATTTATATAATGGCAACATGTTCATTTTCTATATCATAGAAGATAGCAATCATGAAATACCGCAGTCTCTTCAAGATACAAACTTATACTACATCAAAATGAAACTTAACCTGGAGGTGTGCACATACGTATCAACACACGACCGCTGGCTCCTAACTCGGGCAGACCAGTGAGATTTAACTCATGGGAGGTTGTTATAAATAGCTAATGTAACACTATTTACATTGAATCTCATAGTCTGTATTAATTTATCGGAACGTTCTTAAATATAAATAATCAAAACTCAGATACACAAACTAGAGTAAGTAAATAATTAGTATGTAAAAGTTTGTTTGTATTAAATCGAATTCTATTGATTTGTTATGACAAATGATGAGTTTAACGAACAGTGCTTTGGAATAGTAGAAGAAATGGTTATATTCGTAATCTGTTAAAATTGAGATGTTATAATGGGAACATGAAAGATTCGTGTATCATTATCATGAGAGTCGATAGTAAATCTAAATTACAATTGATAAATGATCGTTAGGATTGCAATTTAAAACATGAAGGTATTTACTATTTGTTGATATAGTATATACTTATTATATTAAATTTCACAGTCCATTGCTTGAGAACTTTGAACTGTAGCATAACTATATAATATGCCTAGAATACTTATTTAATCATTGATATTGTTCACGATGACAGGTGAGATACCGATGAATCTAGACAACAATAGCTGGAACGAAAAAGATGTTGTTCTTCAAGTCTATGCTAACTGGGTCTATCATAATTGTATAGTCAATATCAATATTGTTCTATCAGGGAGCACTTTAAATGTCTGATTTATTGTTTTACTTGAAGGGCAACTAACAACTTTTAAAACTCACATCTACGCCATCGCATTAACAGAGAAGGTCCACATATATGTAGTATACGTTATTTATCTCATATCAATGTTGGGAAATGAGAGCTTAATACCAATCCATACAATTAAATAAGTACATAGTTATTGTACACACAAATTTGCAATACAGCAATATGATGTAGTTTAATTATTCAATCTTCAACAATTGGAGGATCAAATGGTTATCTCAATTGCAAATAATAACAAAGTTTATTAGGGTAGCACACATTAATTCAATTCAAGTTATTTAAATATTATCTCCAAACAATACTGAGTTACGAGTTATTATCTACACAATAAAACAAGTTATGCCTCAACAGATTTAGTTTCACAGGTGTGATAGCCACCAATGAATATAGCTTTATGTCTATATCTCCAACAAATAAATAACACTTAGGATTACCCACAATTCCCGGTATACCTCTAAATACTAGGAAGCATTATATGAGTCAATTTTTTCATATTTAATAAACAAAGTTATACAAATCACACTCATGCCTGATTTATTGACAGCAGTTGAGATGTCATACCGAGCTCTCATTTCACGCGGTACCCTTTATGAAAACGATAATTGTTATTCTCTGGATAAACCAGAGCTCAGATTGAAAAACAAGTCTCTTGTCGTCGCGCTAGAATCAATATTATAATACGATTCGGAACTGTTTTAATCAAGGAGTATAGATCGGGCCCAGAATCAGTACGTTAGATACCCACATTAATTCGGTAGTCACCTTTAACATAAACATATGGAATTATCAATCACAAGAGTCGCAACTATTCCTATACATCTCAAGTTCTATTTCACTCTAAATTTCAACAAGCTTCCAACGATATGCAAACAATAAGTTTATATTTCGATATACATGCGTAGATAAAAGAAATAACTATTATTAGCATGAGTAAATCAATAATTAATTCTTCACGCGTTCTGATTCTTCGTTTTTGTTCTCGGCTGGCAACATCTTAATAGCTCTTCGGGTAATTGAGTTATATTACTTGCATGGATACATCAAAACGACAAGAATCAATGGGAATTTAGATTTTCTCTTGTATTGTATTTTCTTTCCTATATATCAAATATGTGTTCCATTACATAGATATAAATGAATAGTTCACTCGTATTGGTAATAACGGTCCGAACTGAACCTAAAAAACACAAACAATTTTCTTTATAAAATCGGCTCGCAATATGTAGAGAATCACGTGACCGAATTGCACGGGTAAGGGAATTAATATTTGGTCGCCGTAGATGGCGATCCCCTTATCATAAGTTATGGACACAATTTCCGGAACTTTGGAAATATTATGTTGACAACTAAGACAGTAGTATCCCCGGGAACAACTTCAGCGTAGACTCTACGATCCAACTTGGGCACTCAAAGCCTATGAGTACTGTTGCATCATATAACAACCCATAGGTAACAGTTTCCGTATCGTGTAGATTATAAATAATATTCTCTGGCCTAATCCGCATTTCAACAATCAGAAATATCACAAACTAGGAATGAATTAATACCGAAACAGAAATGTTCGTAAAGCCAATTGAATATTGCTCGTTAGCTGAGCGCCTGAAGGTTGGATAAAATCCAAAACTGCTGTTCATAAATCGGCATCGGGTTATTATACATAAAGATGACCATTGTCCAATGGGTATACCCGGAGTAATCAGATTGTAGATAAAAGCATATTATCACAATTAAACGACTTGACAATATTATCGAAGTTTGAATATA
>SAYR01042848.1:264544-281019 GCA_004382745.1 Argopecten irradians irradians | reverse complement strand
TTTTTTTAGGTTCAGTTCGGACCGTTGGTAACGAGTATAAATTGCAGGACACAAAACGAAGAATTCAAGTGGAATTTGATTTTCTCTTGTATTGTATTTCTTTCCCATATATCAAACATATGTGGCACATTACATAGAAATAAAATGAAAGTTCACTCGTATTGGTAATCCAATATGTAGACACCGAATTAATTGTCCGTAGATGGCGATCCACCTTATAAAAGTTCCGAATTTGAATAATGTTCACACACAGTTCACTATCTGGTAATCCAAGAAATATCCGTAGTGACCGCCTTGAAGGTTGGAAATCCAACTGCTGTTCATAAATCAGGCATGGGTTATTATAATAAAATGACCATTGTCCAATAGGTATACCCGGATGTAATCAAGATTAGTAGCATAAAGATATTGTCACACTTAAACGACTTGACAATATATCGACAGTTTGATATAAAATATATCTACTTAAGCTTATCAATGACACCATTGCCTCAAGGAAGATTATAAACACTTTGACATGTGAATACTATATGTAATTGGTGGTCACTCCACAAAAATAAGACCACAATGCCTTAGGGTAGATTTTAAACTGATCAACACATCTATAGGTAAAATATACAATTATATAACAACAAAGAACATCTCAAATTTCTCTATGACAACTTCCTTCTCGCTCAGGAAGACTCTGTCCCAGAGTCTAAATTATTTGTCAAACAAGTCAGTGTTGATAATCTAAATACACCTAGGCTTTTCTCAACTGTATAACGTTCATTCAATAGATTGTCCATCAAATTAACACACATGTAATAAAAGTGGATACTGTTGTTTTCAAGAGACTGTTATTGGTTTTCATTGACTCCTTCAAATCTAGAAGTATAATTAGCTTAAGCTTAAGCATGGGTTAGCAAAAACTGCTAAAAAATTAATAGTAACCAAATTGGTTTCCAAAATTTCCTCGTCTTCGATTTGGCCGAAATGGTTGGTTATGATTGGGAGTTGCGTAATTTTGGCAATTTTGTTGATACTTTTGAAAATTTACACGGGAATTTTCCCTTTCGAAATTCTGAATCTTGCTTTCAAGATTAGTGATTGTTTCCTTGTATTTTGTTATATCTTTTTCGAGACGATCTATTTGACCAGATTTATCATCATCTCTTTTTTCAAAAAACGCATTCTCCCCTTTTAAACGCTCATGTTCACTCTTGTACAAATTAAAAGTTTCTGCAAAGCTGACTCTTAGCTCATTGGTATAAGTTTGATTCTCGTTTAGTTCTGATTTCAAGCGTTCATTTTCAGCTTCAAGATTTTCATTGGTGATTTTGAGCTCTTTAATTTCCAGCTCGTTTTCATTTGTGCCATTGTTGCTTTTGATCGGTGTTACAATTTGCACTTGAATTTGATTTCTTTTGTTTATTTTGGTGAATTCTGAGTCAGAAAGGTCCGAAAATGGAAATGCACATGCGATTGATTTTCGTAAGATGAACTCTGACATGCGTTTTGCGTCCCTGCTTTTGTGAAATTTACTTTTTGATTTATGATTTTGGTTTGATTGGTCCGAAATTTGGCGCTTTGAAAAACAAGCCCGTTAGAAATGTCCTTATTTTCCACATTTGAAACATTTGGCTGATTTTGCCTGACAAGTGATATTAACGTGCTCTTGAAAACAATGGAATACCCACTTACCACATCTAAAACACTGATTCCGAGGCGACGATTTTGGCCTGATAGATGACATCAGGGGTTCCTGGTGTCTTGTAGCGGTTGTTTGGCAGGCGTCGTCGGATGAATGTGTCCATCTTCGGTTGAAAGGTAGATTTGGTAGAAACGTTGTTCGTGTCGTTGAGGGGAATGCTCTTTGGTACGACATTTCGTTTCGGTATGTGGTATCTATTGTTGAAATGCGGAGCAGATTTGTGGCAACAGTACTAGTCTTGGTGCTCCAAGGTTGGGGTCTCGCTGAGGTTCCCGGGGATCTTGTGCGTAACTTGGCTTACCCGTGGCAAGTTACCCGGATTCTCCACCAATTTTAATAAAGAAAATGTTTGTGTTTTTTTTAGGTTCAGTTCGGACCGTTGGTAACGAGTATAAATTGCAGGACACAAAACGAAGAATTCAAGTGGAATTTGATTTTCTCTTGTATTGTATTTCTTTCCCATATATCAAACATATGTGGCACATTACATAGAAATAAAATGAAAGTTCACTCGTATTGGTAATCCAATATGTAGACACCGAATTAATTGTCCGTAGATGGCGATCCACCTTATAAAAGTTCCGAATTTGAATAATGTTCACACACAGTTCACTATCTGGTAATCCAAGAAATATCCGTAGTGACCGCCTTGAAGGTTGGAAATCCAACTGCTGTTCATAAATCAGGCATGGGTTATTATAATAAAATGACCATTGTCCAATAGGTATACCCGGATGTAATCAAGATTAGTAGCATAAAGATATTGTCACACTTAAACGACTTGACAATATATCGACAGTTTGATATAAAATATATCTACTTAAGCTTATCAATGACACCATTGCCTCAAGGAAGATTATAAACACTTTGACATGTGAATACTATATGTAATTGGTGGTCACTCCACAAAAATAAGACCACAATGCCTTAGGGTAGATTTTAAACTGATCAACACATCTATAGGTAAAATATACAATTATATAACAACAAAGAACATCTCAAATTTCTCTATGACACAACAATGAAATAAGTTATCTAACAATAAAATAAGTTATCCAACAATTCAACAAGTTATCCAACAATGAAATAAGTTATTCAACAATGAAATAAGTTATCTAACAATAAATAAGTTATCCAAAAATAAAACAAGTTATCCAATAATAAAACAAGTTATCCAACAATAAAACAAGTTATCCGTTATATTTTAAGAGATAATATACTAAAACAATAGTGTTATACTATGATAACAACAGTAACTCGCTGCCCGAGTAGGAGGCAGGTTTGAACAACCTCCAGGTAAGTTTCATTTAGTTAACTAACTCTGTCATAGTAAAGAATGAAATGTCTTTGTGGCAAAGGAGGGGTATATTAATGTAGAAAGAAAATGTCAGTTATTTGGAAATAGAAATGATCCCGCTTACCAGTGAAAGCAAATTTAGTAAGCGGTGCAACTTGTTACATTGAAAGTTTGATATGATAAGAGGCTGGTGAGAAGGTCTCATAGTTCCATAGGTGTTATGTTAATGGTTACTTAATATTTCTTACCTTCCAAGACAACAAATATCCAACTTACCAAAGGTTAAATTTGAAAGTGCGAAGGATCATATTTCGACCACCAAAGAGAGGTATGACTGCCAAAGTACAGGTATAATACCATCAGGCACTATAGTAGTGTGTATGTGTGAGACAGGACTAAGATAGCATGAATGAAAATGATGAACGGCTGTGCGAATTATGGCGTGCCAGGTCACAATCTTCCAATATAGAGCCATTCATAATTATACAAGGATCTCACCACACGGAGACATAAGGAATCAAAGGGACTTGCGCTTGTGAGTAACCGCTGTAGACCTTCAAGTTTACACAACTATATTGTAAAGATTGAAACAGCTATGTGTATTATGGCACTGTGGATTACAATATCACAAGTGATACACAAAAGCATAAAAATAAAATGATACCATCAAAGGACAAAATATAGAAGGATTATGGAATTTTAATCTATGTGAACAGTGACGATTCATTTCGTTATTTTGCCGCCTGGCAACTAACTTGCGGTAAATATAATACGGCGGCGTGAAACATAATACAATCGACGTTATGAAAATCAATATTTGATTGATTTTATTTAAATTGTTGAGGAGGTGATAATAACTGTAGTATTAACGTTAAGTTGATAACTTTTGCGACTCTACAAAATTATCACATTCTCACATCCTCATTCTAAAAATCAAAAGCCGTCTCTTAAACTTGTACTTTTACTAATTGGTTTCAATATGACTGACTCACCAAACATATTTAACAGTACAATAAAACCTGTCTGGACACCAAAAAATAAATTCTGAGAACTAATTATTTAATCTTTATTATATCTAATCCCTATATTGCGTGTTTGGTATTTCGTAATGTGAAAATGTTTGTCTACGCCCCCACCAACTAGATTTGGTTAAACTCTTTATATGCGTACCGATCTGGCGCGCTGTAGCACGAATTATCCAAATAGGGTCTTCGGGTCATCGCCATAAGTTACAAACACTGATATTGAAAAGGTATTGCGTGTGTACTTCCTTGTGACCACGTCCCCGAGATGAGCGGGGTGTAGCACGGATATGACGTCAGTGTTTATTACGCATGTCCTTAGTAACAACTGAATGTATTTTTTTTTCGAATGTCACACCCAAATTCAGTTCGTCGTGTTGACTTTATTAGTCTTACTTGGACCGACCACGGTGGAATTTAAAATGTGAATAAGAAAAGGAAAAAGAGAGAAGCTAGAGCCCCAATATGGCAGGTCATTAATGTCCGAAACGAGATAATTTACGCTTTAATTGCAGTTTTAACGCTTTAAGTGTGTTTAACGCGTTAAATTATCTCGTTGTTTTTTTATAGTTTTTTTATATTTATAAACGGCCTTTCATAGATAGTGGTCCATCTGGCTACACCTTGCATCAGAAACTCACTTATATAAAGAATATTTGTACTGAAAATATTGATTTCGATGAACACTTTTGGGAAATTATGAAGAGCAATTAGTCAGAATCTTAAAACCATGTATATATACATGCAAATCTGAGCTGGATACCTGGTGAAACCGAAACTTTTTTTCAATATGGCGGTGGTGGAGATCATCTTGGATTTCAGACCGACCCGGAATAACAAAACTTGGCCAGGACCGTCTCAGGATCATTCCAGACAAGTTTCAGTTTAGTGCCACAGATAGACTTTATAAAAGAACTTTGAAATAGGCTTGTACTGGAAAATTCTGATAGAACAGCGGATAAGAGTAAAACTTTGCACTTGATGATGAAAGTACTGAATTTTGCATAAATATTTCTTATATTGCGAAATGTTACAAAATGGATAACGTAACTGTCATGGCAAATTGTTGGGGCCAAAAAATAGCAACACTTCATTAGCTTAGCCGCACCAATGGAACTTCAGAATAAGTTTAGAACGGGAGGAGTCGACGAACAGTGCGGATGACGACGGACGAATCGCGATGACTACAAGTCATATTCTGACCCGTCCGATAAAAGGTTCTCCAATATACCAAATAATTGAACTATCAATGAGGACGATCGAGATTTCCTTCTGCTCAAAGGATGATAGTATTATGTATACGTCTTTTTGATAAGATGTTAGGGGGTGATATGGGACATTTTTGCGATAACGTCACAAATATACTTGTTTCAAATCGTAATTGTACATTCCACGAACAGAATATTCTGAAAGGGAAGCACTTGGTTTTGCGGTTAAATCCAATCACAAGTGCTCTCTTTTAATATGTTTGTGCTGGATTTCTTTTAAACGTAATGATATACAATGTAATACAAATTGCATTACAATTTCTAGTACTATTCGGCTTATCCCTAGATTTGTAACTACACACTAACAGTAATTTAGTCCAAATGTACGACGTGAATGAACAAGTTCCACACTATTTCTCGTTTATCTGCATTCAGAATATTTTTCTCCTTGAAATGTAGCAAGTTAGTTAAGGCCCGTATCTCCAAACCTAATTTAAGTTTACGACACTTTGAACGGCATTATCGCCGAGGTTGTAGACATTAACAGTTGCACAATTGTAAAAACAGTTTAAACTCATCAGGCTTGGAGGTAGAAAAAACAACATACACACATAACTTGAGATCAACATAGCAATTTATTACATTTTTTTCAAACAAGAAAGAATACTATTATGCAAATTAAAACTATATGGTACGTCTGGGGTAACTCAAGCAGTCCCATTACTAGAGGTTCTAGGCTTAGATGCCACCTACAGTCTGGGATAAGTAACTTGTGTTTAAGGCTCAGCACATGTGTCTGGAGGTTTCAGTTTGTCACGGGATGTTAACACCAGAATTCTGGCTATACAGCTTTTGAATGCTGAAGTCATGGAATCGATATAGGTTAACATGTCATTCATTAAGTTTATTAACGGGAAAATGTCAGAGCTGATCTTCTCAATTGGTCTAACGTAAATGGAAAATTTCGCTCGACACTTGGAGTTAAAGAGAGGGAGATGTTTGTTTCAGTCTTATTTTTTCTCTAAGCTCATTGGGCTGTTTTTGAGCATAAAAAGACCTTGTGTAGTAAATATGATTGTTGCACAAGTTAGTTATCCAAGGAAGTGAGTGAAAATAAACGAAGAAGTTGTTATCTTGATAGAATAATGCCCACAATGAGCAGGAAATGAAACCAATCTACAGTCACTGCTATTGGAAACGTCTAAAAAGTAGAAATAATTACTAAATCCTACGAGGTGACTAGAATCATATAATATAATTCACACAAGCCCATACTATCACACTTTACAAATCAGAACATCTAAAGCATATATAGTAGCCGTTCTCTCTTTGTGTTTGACACAACATCCACAAACGTCCCAATCACACAAACGTACCCATACTCTCTTTCATATCCAAGGCCCAAATATCACAAAATTATTCAGACTTTAAATTTACTAAAAGTTTGATTTGCCTTGACATTTCAGGATAATATATTCTTCTACTTTTCCAACCATAATTCAAGTAAGTGAATACACATGTCAAATATATGCTATAGATCAATAATTCTAATAATAGAAACGAAATGATCATTGTTTATCTAATTAAACCAAAATGAATATTCTACATCTAGATGTTTCTCGATCTTAACAAGAAAAATGTTAAAATAGCAAGATATAACAATTTCGGCATTTTAGAACTCTTATTTTCCAAGACCAATGTGTCAGCTGAAGTGAAATGAAACTCATAAATTGCTATCCATGGCATCTAATCCACTCTATGTACTTATAATGGGATTATAAACATTTCCTACAATAGACGTCGGACACAACATGATAACAACACTAGTAGAACTCTCTGGTAAGCTGTGACAACTGTGGTAATGGGTATGATCTATAGATGAAATGTCTCAGTAGGTTTTGTTCCAACAGTTGTCATGGTAATAAGTATCACAATATTATCATTATAATGGCACAAAAATATGTTGTACTACACTTTAACACCATGACCATTCACACAAAAATCATTGAGCAGGACATGTATTTCTCTTTACTCAAATTGTTGAGATATATTCTTCTGGAAATTTCATTTTCTTGTTTTTTTTTTTTAATTTTTGGAAATCTGTAAATACTTATATACCCTGTATTGTGATACACTAAATATATTTACCTCTAAAAAGCTGTATGTAGCTGCTGTTCATTGACTACTGAGAAATGTTATGCACTTAGTTCATTCATTATTGATGTTTGTGTAAGAGTAATCGGTCTAAATACCATATTCAATCTAATAAAGTGTCTAGGGTGGTTGTGAAAAATAGAAAAATATAAGGGCGCTTGATAGGGCCAAATTAGGGCAAACATTTCACAACTTTATCGCACAGCATAAGCCTGTTAATTTACAAAATAAATTAATTAGAGAAACCTACACACAGTTTCAGTGTGCATTAAGTTAATGTAAGTGATGTAGAGACCTCAAAATAACAGAGGAGTTCTCACAGGGACAGGATGCTTATTGGGTCGAATACGGTAAAATAGTATTTGTAATTAGTGTCTGATCAGTCATGGTATTAGATTAAATGTTAAGTTACAAAGATTCACTGCACATATTTCAGCAATAAAGAAAAGTGTTGACTGTTTTCATCACTAAAATCAGCATCAAAACCAAGTAATATAATGAAAGTTTTTTAGATCACAAAGTTCAAGTGTACAATGTTTTATGATGCTTACGAGAAGTATTTCCAAATTATTTATATGCCGATTCTAATGAATGGCATATCCAAATATTTTATTTGCCTATATTTCAAGAAATCAAAGTGACATCCTTTGTTTTCAGTTAGTGAAAATTAAGTTTGATGTGGATATTTTTTAAGGCAGGCATACTTCTATTCAATTCTGGAATCATGCAAATCTTTTTTTTTTGTATATTTTGAAAAATGAAAATTTTACAATAACAAATCAAGGCAGAGAGCAAAATGAAACTCATTTCAATCATACATTCTCCCGGCCTGTCTCGTATCATTGAGTAGTTTATATGTACAGAAAGGCACAACATTCAGGGCAAAACATATTGGTCCCTCTACATCACGTGTACGGACATAGGGAGGAGTCGCACAACATCTAACCAACTTTATGGAATTTGATTACGTGCCACTTTTTATCTCAAAAATCATATTACACCCAATGTCGTTAATTGAAGCTACGTGCATATTGACAGGCAAAAATCATGCTTTGCTCTACTTTAAGAAACCATGCTCCCTTTTCAATGTATGCGTTAGCTGTACAGTTGGAGAAAAACAATAACAGTTTATCCAATAACACGCATCGTCACAACATAGAATCTTACACCATAACAAAGGGAGAGAACCTGTATAGACATAGCCTGCTGTTTGATCACTTTTCATATTTTTATGAAATAATATTTGTTGAAATTGAAATTAACAAACAAAATTTTAGTCAGGAGAATTCAAGTTGGTAATTAACAAACAGTATAGAAAGGCCTACTGAGTTATTGCATTAGCAATAATCAACATCTTATAAATTGTGAACTTATCCTTCAGGTGAAACTTTGTATGTATTCTGATAAACCCTAACATCTTGTCTTAGATCATTATTAAGGTCAGTTATATAAGTACTACCAATTTTTTACATTTATTATTTTCAAGGGTCAATTATATGCTTTTTGACTTATTTAAAAAATATAATTTCTGTCAAATTAAAAATTTTCTAACTACCAATTGCTGTTTCCTAGATAAAATATTCACAGCCTCAATAATGTTCCGCAAAATTGTGAAAAGAACATCCTCATGATAATTAACCAGGAAATATTCAGTGATTATAATTATTTAGACAGATCATGACCTACATATATACTTATACTAATTAGATGTTTTCATCATTACACTCAAGTACAGCAGAAAGGTGTGAGAATGGCAAAATTATATAATATAACGCATCCATGCAGATTTGGGGTGATTCAACATTTAAACAAGAAATTATTGTCAGTTATCAGACAATAGCTCAGTATGGATATGAGATTCTTTCTATGGATTAACATCATACATTCACTTGAAGCAGAAAGACATTAACAGATGAAAGCATAAGGCAACTTACATAATAACAATTGTATAACATATACAAACTCAAGGATTAAAAAACATCTGATAGACAATCAATGTTAAAAATCAAATGTGTATTACTCTAACATAGAATCATGGAGTATCTAATTATGACTTTTATGGTCAACCGTTTAGGGCGTGTGGGAGTTGACAAGTTGTGTTGCCATATATATGGTATCGGATTTAACATGTGTCTTTAGACATGTATTTTAGGATTATGATTTCCTAAATTGGACATATAAAGGGAGACAACCACAATATAGCTGTTGAAAATATAAAGAAAAATTGCAGTTTGCATTCATACTGGTATTATTTCCTTATATTTTATCTGAACTACTGAACAACCAGAGTTGTAATTAAGAGCAGTGTTTCCTATTTAAAGATGAAAATAGAGACAAACTAAAACAATCTTTTCAAGGTATCAAAAAAAATTGTCTGCCAAACAATTTAGAAACTGTTTTTTACATAATTACTATTAAAATTAAAGAAGTCAGTACTGAAAATTTAAAAAATTGTTACAGAAATTCATCTTGGTGATAATAACGTTGACGAAGGACACCACAGTGTCAGCAAATTACATAGGGAATCCTGATGTTGTTAACGTGACCAGTGTCTGATAATTAAAGGAAAAATCATAATCAGTTACACTAGGTATCTCATACATAAAATAAACAGTTTAGATAGTGACAGATTTTTGTTACACAATATGACTACTCAGCTCACAGGGGACTCATATAATAAATGAAGGGGTGTCTAATTACCATAATAGTAATACTCTTATGGTACATGTAATTGTATAGACCTTCCTTGTATATTGTCAGCCCCCTATGCTTCAGCTCCATAAACTTGTGTCCAAAAAACGGAAATCTAGTGCAAAGGGATTTGTTCTAGATTTAATTTCTACATAGAGAATGTGAACTCATGACATACATGTTGAGCTATAATGACCAGGAACATGTGAGCATGACTGTTTCTGTTACAGCATTATTGCATTGATGGACGATAGATTTGAGGACATCAAAATTACCATTAGAGTAAGTAGATCATTGAAGTTAAATATTTGGGCTCAGTTGTAGAAAACTTTATTAGATTAATCACAGTTGAAAGACAATTTTAAAACAAGCGAAAATAATTTCTTCCAACATAGTAAACCTGACAAAATTTCATGCAATTCTGAATTATTTCATTCTCTAACTTACTATTCGAATTTTAGAGAAGATATAAACACAGATTTTACAGTAACTCTGAAATGATCAAAATGAAGTAAGCTAATCAACCAGGCCCAGAAATAGAATTCAACATGAATCAAAAATCCATTGCTAACTATGCAAAAGTCTGCAAATTGATATGTGACAGTATCTATTCTTGTAATATAGCCATCCCATCATTGACATATATTCCAATAAAAGCTGATTTAATTACAATATAAACAACTTGTTTTGAATGATAATCTGTTTCAAATTTCAGAATAAAAAATATGAGAACAATTAAATACCTTTAAAATTATTAACCAAGCAATCAAGGTGTACATTATTTGTAACCAAACTAACTAAAAATCACTTCATTTTTTAAAATCAAATCCTCAACTAAAATTACATGTTCAATTTGTTTTAACCATTAATTAAGAAGATGTGATAATGAGTTTAAAAGAAAACATTGCAAAGGTTACATGTTTAAAAGTAGACACATAACAAAAGGCATCTCACTCCACCCTGACAAGACTCAATATTAATTTTATATGCAAAGTGATGGCAACAAATTTTATATGGAATGTTCAAACAGCGCCAATATACTAAAGTGTTTTTACATTTTGATTCTGTCTGTCGTTTTCATTTTCTACAAAGTCATCAAAGAGACTAGGCCAGGCCTCTGTGTCATCATATGACCCCAGATCATCACCAACCTGCTCTGTGAAATTAAGAAACATGTCCCATGTGTCGCGGGGGATACCCCGAATATTTGGATGGACCTCTAGAAACTCTAACCAGCGTTGCACTATAGGTGGTTCTGTCTGAGAGAAGACCAGCTTCCATAGACTAATTGTCATATCTATAGGAAGCGTTCTTTGTCCCGTCTCCGCATCCAACCCAAACTTGTACGTCCACCGATACAGTTCCTTGAACTTCTGTTTGTCCTTTACTTCTGTCAGAATGTCAGTGAACCTACCCTGAATACCTTTGATGGAGTCTGCTTTTATTGCTTTGCAACCATTGACAAACTCCTCTCTTGTAAACTTGCACATTGTCTTGGCCTGGAATTTCCATGCTAGCACCAACACTATAAATTCATCTGGATTTACATCTAAGTCTGAACAGAATTTCTCTATACCTTCAGCTAATATTGCATCTTCCCCTGGTTCCTTGTATTGCTCAAACAGTGCCTGAATTTTACTTTCAGAATAGTCCCTAGATATAAAAGACAATCGTTTGTTGTCACCATTACTGTGCTTTTTGATGGGTGGTAGTTTTGGGTAGGGTGTGAACATTTTTTTGTCCGACATTGGTTGAGGCTGCCTACTGGAGGTTAGATGGCTGAGGACATCCCCTCCCCCTGGGTCAGAGTTGATGACCTGAGGTTGGGAGCCTGCTCTGCCCCGATACGTCCCTGCCGTGGATACTGACTGTGGTGTACTCGAGTACCTTGAGCTGGCCGAGTTTCCAGGCGTCTCACAACAAGATTGACACTTTCCCATTGGAAATGACTCCACTGACAACTGTATACCTACAAAATGTACAAATACATCTTTATTAGTTTTTATACATTTGTAAATATCCACTAATGATTACTGTCAATTCTTTGATCAAATATTTAAGTCAGTCTTTCCCTACAAATATTTCCTTCGCGTACAAATGAACTGGAAAATTCAAACATTTTTTCTTCTTGGCTTCCTCCCAATTAAGCTTTGGAGTAGATCAAGAGTGAGAAACAGACAAAATCAATAATAAGAAGAAATAGGATGCATTAATTATTCACCAGATGAGAAGATAAGAAACACAAGGGTAACACAAGTGAAGATGATCTGGGAGAGGTTCTCAAACATCACGGATCAACCATCATAATCCACACCCAACTTAGTTTTATCATGATATACATGATGTATCACATTTTATGCATTTTGCAATCTTACATTCCATACTTTGTGCACTACTTGGTTCCTCTTGTGATTGATTTGTACACAATGACATGTTTATAACCATAAAAAGCCATTTAACTGTAACCGGAAAGGAGAAAATGTAGTGACCAGACTGGGCTCGAACCCGTGACCTCGCAACACTAGCCAGATCCTCTACTTAGCTTTATGAGCGTTGCAGATGTACGATCCAATATAGTCTCTACACTACTTCCTCTTTTCTAAGTCCTTGAAGACAGACAAGACCTTTATACTGCAGTGAAACTTTGCTATAACAAATCCCATGAGACCAGGAGAAATAATGTTTTTACAAAAATTTGTTATAAAATTTCTGAAACTATAAGTTGATTTAAGTCATAGCTAATTGCACCCCGAATGAACATATTTACTAAGCTTACTAAAAAAGTTGCCTACAATGTCTTCTTTGGCAGAATTTCCATTATCAACAATTATTTGTATACATGTTTGATAGCTAACTTTTTGAATTTCTATCAATCGATTCCTGTTTTAGGTCCCTGGTTTCACTTTAATACATGGCTATACATTCAGCATTTAAAAAAAACCCACTATGTTATATATAGAGCAAATATTGACTTAAAGGCACCTTGAAATCACTTTGTATCAAAAGAATATTTGTTGTAAGTAAATTTGTTTCCTGTTTTTCAAAGAAGTAAAATTTAAAATTATTAATTTTGTATTACGCAGAAATTTTATCAAGTAGTTTCTTCTTAAAAATTTAACAACTGTACCACCATTGGTATTTTGTTGAGCACAAGATTGTAACAGTAGACATAGAAAATGTAGGAACCGTACCAGGACTTGAACCTGGGACCTCCGAACACTAGCCAGCTCATATGCTCTACAAATTGAGCTATGTACATGTGCGGTTGCCAATATTCAAACCAGTCCAGTCCCACTATATCATAATTGTAATGAGGAAGCTTCTTCTCAGCCCCTTAAATAACAAGAGATCCCAAAACCATCTTGGCACCCCTAAAGTATCTATATATGACCAGAAGTTTTGTGTGTACTTGTACATGTGCTGGTCATAAAATGGTTGCATTATGATGACGATTTCACTGGGGAGGAAGACATTTAGTTAGTAAACTAGTTCTACTTCTTTTATTTCCTATGTGTTGGTATATAATCACTTACAATATCAAAGAAACACAATTTAACAAAGCATGACAATTTATTGACTCGTCCCCTATCCGGGGCTCGAACTCACAATCTACGGCACCAAATTGCCTAGCCAAACATATACCTGCGTCTTCTACCAGTGCGCCACATCCACATCCCCAAAAAAGGATGTTTCTATGACAACGTGATAGTCGGTTCGATATGCTGACATAATCACTGTGGAAATTGTCAAATTAAATCTTTTGATCAACAACACATAGTGAATATGATACATTGTGTTTAGTAAATATTAAATATCAAAGAAACACAATTTAACAAAGCATGACAATTTATTGACTCATGCCCTATCTGGGCCTCGAACTCAAATAATATAATGATATATAATTACTTTACAACATTTCATGTGTTATCTTGAGCTTCAATTCCATTCTCACTTGTCCACTTCCTTCAACTTCCTGGACTACTGTTACTTCTATCCTCAACACCACAACTTGGGAAATTATTACCTTCTGTCCATTCTGTCTCTGTCACTCTCTTATGTTCTGATCCGAGTTGTGATCTGACCTCTCTGATGTTCTCAACACCTTCTATAACTCTCTCAACATTTTGTTCCTTTTCATATTATATCTACCTTAGTCAATTTACCTGGTATCTAAATTATCAAATTATATTGGCTAACTTCATCTTTAGGAATTGTGGTTACATTTCACTTTACAAGGCTTTCGGTGACCATGCTGTCTCAGGACTCTGAATTATTCTAAATGAACCTTGCATCCTCATACCATTGTCCATAGACACTTCACAGACACTTTCTAACTCTCCTGACCCCTTTGAGTCCTTAAGACCCTAGCTATGTGTGGTTCTGGTCATCTCAACTACTTATAACATCTGATAGCCTATAACCTATTTTGATTTACTAGATCTCTCTAGCTAGCTTCCAGATCTTACTCACAAGCCACATTTTCAACTGTCATATATAATCTTACAATATAGAAGATGGATCTTTGTTCTGCTTTTCAAACTTTTACTACAAAATACATATGAAATTTTAGAAAAATCCCTTCAGTACTTTCTGAGAAATAGTGGTAACAAACTGAAATAATCAAAATCAAATATGGCGGCCTAGTATAGGAGAACCCACAAATGAAACTGTTAACAGTCGGAAGGACTGAGATGTTGGCTGAAGCACGAAAGGCGATTTGATTGTGATATCAATGTTTTCAATGGGTTTGTTTTGTTTTCTTTGATGAAGTCCCTACTTAACAAAACTAGCTATATATAGATAGCCAAGTCCTGTACTTGAAAGGCTACCCAATGTGGTTTTGAACCTACAACCCAGACAATGAAGGGCTAGCTATATAGGGGTAGTGTTAATTAAACTAATACAGTATTTAATATTGTACTAATTAAGTATGGTAATATTGACTTACACACAGAATAATGTTATATGTACACCATTATGTATACAGTTATCACACCTTCTATACCCAGCTTTAGCTATATATTGAGTATCAGATGCTCAATATAACATCTACATTAAGTACACCCTAGGGATTCTCCATCTGTACTACTGGAGGAAGTAGTTTTACAGTCTTCTTGGCTGGTATTTAGCTGGACATAAACTACTGCATTACAATGTTGGGTTTTTGTAACAGTGGTCTTTAAATGTGTACATGATTACATTTTACAAATTACAACAGTATATATATACACATAAATGATCTGGCTCTGATTTCTCAAAACAAAAACCAACAACTTAAGACAAAAGCTTTGAGTTGACATTTTTTAGTCTGTTTTGACTTATGTACTCTCTAGGTACTTATATATTATATAATTATTAAGCCAGCCACTAAACCCACTAAACCCACTAAACCCTATAAACCCCATTGTATAATCAATGAAGGCCAATACAATTTTTCAGAGGGCCGAGTCCTTCTATTTGTGACACTTCAGTCGTAAGAGAGGTTATTTTTACTCGTCTACAAAGAGGTGCTTGAAACATTAAAACATTGATCATGATAATATGAGGAATGCCACAACACACGAAAAAACAAAAAGTCCATTTGGCCTGTATCGCTCAACTGTACCAGATCAAGAACACAATTAAGTTAGCATTATAAGGATTTTGATTTGATATTATAAATTAGAACTTAATCCCTTCAAATCTACAGAAGAAGAATTTGCTACATTTGCTTGGGAAGAGGTGGGGGGCTAGACTTGATTGTTTATACAAAATTGGTTCCCCTTCACCGAAGGAACTTTCAGACTAAATTCTAATAAAATCCCTTCATTCCTGTACAGAAGAAGGATTTTAACTAAAAAGACATTGTCACATTAAAACATTTTCCATTTTACCCCAGGAAGCTTCAGACCAATTCGAAACAAAACACTACATTCCTACAGAAGAATCATTTGTTACATATTCCCTTTTGGGCTCCATCCTTCAAGTTCCTGCAGGTTAGATCCATGCACCTTTTATACCAGAGATCCCAGAGGGATCTTGGCGCCCACCAAAGAATGATCTATGTCTGACAATGGAAAGAGGGATCTTTTCTCTGCTTTTCAAACTTTTGCAAACATACTATATATAAAATTTGAGACAGATCGCTTCAGTACTTCCTGAGAAACAGCAGTAACAAACTTCAACTATCAAAATCCAAGATGGCTCCTTGGCGGCCATCTTGATGATTGATCGGTCCCAAATCGAAATATGCACAACTAGGGCCCTAGGGGAACCTATATATGAAATTTGAGACAGAGTCATTCAATACTTTCTGAGAAATAGCGATAACAATCTTAACTATCAAAATCCAAGATGGCAGCCTGGCGGCCATTTTGTTGACCGATCGATCCAAAAACGCATTATGTACAACTAGAGCCCTAGGGGCACCT
>SAYR01042848.1:240145-264519 GCA_004382745.1 Argopecten irradians irradians | reverse complement strand
TACATATGAAATTTGAGAAAGATCCCTTCAGTACTTTGTGAGATATAGTGATAACAATCTTTAACTATCAAAATCCAAGATGGCGCCTTGGCGGCCATCCTGATGACCGATCCGGTCCCAAAACGCAACATGCACAACTAGGGACCCTAGGGGAACCTATATATAAAATTTGAGACAGAGTCCTTCAGTACTTTCTGAGAAATAGCGACAACAAACTTTAACTATCAAAATCCAAGATGGCTGCCTGGCGGCCATCTTGTTGACCGATCGGTCCCAAAACGCAACATGCACAACTAGGACCCTAGGGGAACCTATATATGAAGTTTGAGACAGATCCCGTCAGTACTTTCTGAGAAATAGCGATAACAAAACTTTAACTATCAAAATCCAAGATGGCGCTGCGCTGGCGGCCATCTGTTGACCGATTGGTCCCAAAATGCAATATGCCAAACTAGGGCCCTAGGGGAACCTACATATGAAATATTGAGACAGATCCCTTCAGTACTTTCTGAGAAATAGCGATAACAAACTTTAAGTATCAAAATCCAAGATGGCTGCCTGGTGGCCATCTTGTTGACCGATTGGTCCCAAAATTCAATATGCACAACTAGGGCCCTGAGGGAAACCTACATATGAAATACGAGACAGATCCCTTCAGTATTTTCTGAGAAATAGCGATAACAAGAATTGTTAACGACACGGACGGCACGGAGACGGCAAGGACGGACGGAAAGGAAACGGACGACGGACCACGACAAAAAGCGATTTGAATAGCCCACCATCTGATGATGGATGCAGCTAACAAAAATTGATTCCCTTTCACCCATGGAAGTTTCAGAGGAAAATTTGGTTAACCTGAATATTTTAAAAACAGACCATACGTTTAAGGTAGTATCTAGCATTTGCCCTATAGCTACACAAATTTCAAAACTGGCAACCCTGAGGTAAAATCCATTGTATATGAAGTAGGGCCACATATCACTTTGCGATACAAATAATGAAAACTATACGTACAGTATTTATATTTTCATTCAGTATTCAATGAATATTTAGATTCACTGTAATTAAATGAGCTTAAGGCCTCCAAAAGAAGGAGGTGCAATAATCAGGGATGGGGAAACACCTAATTGAGTCAAATATGGTATACCGTACTGGTCATCACATGTACATGACTATACAAAGCCTGCAGAGTCAAATATGGTATACCGTACTGGTACATTCACTGTACATGACTATACAAAGCCTGTGAGAGTCAAATATGGTATACCGTACTGGTACATTCACATGTACATGACTATACAAAGCCTGTAGAGTCAAATATGGTATACCCGTACTGGTACATTCACATGTACATGACTATACAAAAGCCTGTAGAGTCAAATATGTATACCGTACTGGTACATTCAGATGTACAATGACTATACAAAAGCCTGTAGAGTCAAATATGGTATACTGTACTGGTTACATGCACATGTACATGACTATACAAAGCCTGTAGAATCAAATATGGTCATAACGTACTGGTACATCCACATGTACATGTCTATACAAAGCCTGTAGAGTCAAATATGGTTATACCGTACTGGTACATTCGATATGTCATGACTATACAAAGCCTGTAGGTCAAATATGGTATACCGTACTGGTACAATTCAGATGTACATGTCTATACAAAGCCTGTAGAGTCAAAATGGTATACCGTTCTGGTACATTTCAGATGTACATGACCTATACGAAGCCTGTAGAGTCAAATATGGTTATACCGTACTGGTACATTCAGATGTACATGACTATACAAGCCTGTAGAAGTCAAATATGGTATACCGTACTGGTACATTCACAATGTACATGACTATACAAAGCCTGCAGAGTCAAATATGGTATACCGTACACTGGTACATTCAGATGTACGATGACTATACAAAGCCTGCAGAGTCAATATGGTATACCGTACTGGTACATTCACATGTACATGACATACAAAGCTTGTAGAGTCAAATATGGTATACCGGTACTGGTACATTCAGATGTAACATGACTATACCAAAGCCTGTAGAGTCAAAATATGGTATACCGTACTGGTACATTCACATGTACAGACTATACAAAGCCCTGTAGAGTCAAAGATGGGGACGGACGGAAGGACGGACGGAAGGACGGACGACGGACCACGGACAAAAAGCGATTTGAATAGCCCACCATCTGATGATGGTGGGCTAACAAAATTGATTCCCTTTCACCCATGGAAGTTTCAGAGGAAATTTGGTTAACCTGAATATTTAAAACAGACATACAGTTTAAGGTAGTATCTAGCATTTGCCCTATAGCTACACAAATTTCAAACTGGCAACCCTGAGGTAAAATCATTGTATATGAAGTAGGGCACATATCACTTTGCGATACAAATAATGAAACTATACGTACAGTATTTATATTTTCATTCAGTATTCAATGAATATTTAGATTCACTGTAATTAAATGAGCTTAAGGCCTCCAAAAGGAAGAGGTGCAATAATCAGGGATGGGGAACACTAATTGAGTCAAATATGGTATACCGTACTGGTACATTCACATGTACATGACTATACAAAGCCTGTAGAGTCAAATATGGTATACCGTACTGGTACATTCAGATGTACATGACTATACAAAGCCTGTAGAGTCAAATATGGTATACTGTACTGGTACATTCACATGTACATGACTATACAAAGCCTGTAGAATCAAATATGGTATAACGTACTGGTACATTCACATGTACATGTCTATACAAAGCCTGTAGAGTCAAATATGGTATACCGTACTGGTACATTCAGATGTACATGACTATACAAAGCCTGTAGAGTCAAATATGGTATACCGTACTGGTACATTCAGATGTACATGTCTATACAAAGCCTGTAGAGTCAAATATGGTATACCGTTCTGGTACATTCAGATGTACATGACTATACGAAGCCTGTAGAGTCAAATATGGTATACCGTACTGGTACATTCAGATGTACATGACTATACAAAGCCTGCAGAGTCAAATATGGTATACCGTACTGGTACATTCACATGTACATGACTATACAAAGCCTGTAGAGTCAAATATGGTATACCGTACTGGTACATTCAGATGTACATGACTATATAAAGCCTGCAGTTTCATATGTATATGAGAAATCATTGACCAAATACAGTAATTGTTCACCCATCACATCTCTTTTGTGGTGAGTAACAAACACCATTTCCACCTGAGCTACAATTAAACACAATGATAAGAGTTAATCCTTCGCCCACTGATCATGACAGCAGCTTATAACAGACAGGCATGTATCTACATACATTGATTTTTACCCATCAATTTTTACTAGGGTTTCATATGATGTTGTGTTTATTATATATATGTACAATTGTAATACTATATTGCTTTCAAAGTTCCATCCATGATGCATTATCATGTCTCATGCGAATTGTTGGTAAAAATGTAGGTCAAGATCCCCATTTGTAGAATCAATTCTGCGAAGCAACATTAACCCTAAATACAAAGCTAGCATGGAATTTGTACAAAAGCCAGACAATTTAGCATAATATACAAAAATATCCACATTCTGTAAACTAGGTAGATATTGATTGTTACATGATTGTATAAGCAATGTGACGTTTTATTTTCCAGAGCAACATTGATGCACACATAAACTAATAAGGATAGATCAATCTATAATGTATAGTCGGTTATTTTCATGGCCTGTCAAAATTTTCATGATATTGAACTAGAAATGAGAAAAAAAAATTTTGCGATTTGGCTATAAGGGTATACTTAATAATTCATCAATTTCTCAATTTTTTGTGGATTAAATTTTCGCGACCATAGCAATATCCCATGAAACCGCAGAAATATCTGGCTATAAGCTTAAGAGTATAACAGAATTATTACTTACCAGGTATATCTCTTTTACAGTTGCAACTATCAATATATAGCGACTGTGCAGACAAGCTAGGTATTACAACACATAGAGATTGAACAGTGTTTTGATTGCGTTAAAGGTGGTATGAACGCAATGGGATACAAACATATTCAATGTAGCGTGTTTAACGCGCTACATGTAGAATATATCTGTATCCCATTGCGTTCATACCACCTTTAACGCAATCAAAACACTGTTCAATCTTTATATTTACATGAATAAGTCTACTTTTAAGTCAAATTTAAAACGACGATGGTTGCTAAGTTGGGTAACTACGGTAGTCAGGATTGTTGAATCATGTTATAGCTGCAGTTTGATTTGAAATATGACAATGACATCTTTAAATTATTTGTGAATTATGGTTTGTTTTTTTCAATTTGATAATATATCAATAATGTACATTTCGAATAAAAATTGAGATAACCAGGGGCAGAACGACAACCGGTATATATCATTGTCACGGTAGTGATGTGGTCCGAATGGAGCGAGCCGCCATATTTGATTTTCAACCGAGGAAAGTAACTGTGAAATAGCCTGTTGATCAAATGGTATGACTATTGAGCTGCTGAATGTTTGTAATGTATGTATCGGTCTACGTACGCAATATAGACTAAATTCTTCATAGTCACGACTTTTATTTTATTTTACGGATGATAGACAAGTGTTTGTATGGTGTGTGACTGATGTAACTATGGAATCCCTCGAACATTCCCGAGGAAAGCCTCCGGTTGTAGCCTCGACCAGCGATTCTTTTTGTTATTTATTAACGTTACAATGCTTGAACACATATTCTGTTTTGATGTCAAATACATTTTAATTGGATCTAATAACAACTCTTTACTATCATTTTGAATCCGACAACAAGGAAACTTTGTTTACACTTCATACAGTAGGCCAACCGAGTAGGCTAATGACGAGCATGGTATTGTCTGTGCCGCCTAAGGATCAGTTTTGAGACAAATAGAAGACCCGTTTTTTTTAGTTTATTATCAATTCAAAGCAAATCTGTCATCTTTGAAAAGGTAAAATGTAAATTAAGTAACTAAAGTTTATTTAGATTATCATATGACGCAAAATTTTACCGAAGCGCAAACTAGAAGTAGTCAGATCCTACTCTGGGTTTTATTCATACGTCGTTGCGTTTACGCTAATTTGAACCCAACTCCCCTCCCGTTGACTATATAGGGGCATATATAAATATATGTACATGTACAACTGTGAAACCTGAGACATTCTTCATCCCAACTTCCAAGTATAGAAATTTAAACTTTTGGAGATATTTTCATCCTTGGATATCATATGTGCCTACTTTTTTGACCCAATGGGCATGCACATGAACCCATGTAGGCATGCACTAGAGGTAATAAGGAAATCTTACATATATATACATATTACTATTTATTAGGATCTTTTGTCTAAGGGACTAAATAGAATTGCACAGATGTACATGTGCAATATTACAAATAAAGCTTTTGTAATTATAGATAGTAAGTTCTAAATACACCTAACTCAGGTAAATGAAATAGTGGAGTGGGGGATCCAGATAGGAAACTTGATTATTCAACAACAAATCAGAATAAGCTTTCAGATCATAATGATTGTATGATATATGAGATAAGTGTTAAGATGGATATAAATTCTCATCACAGGATTAGAGTCATTTTATAACCAATATTGGACCAGAAGGCATCAGATTGAATCCGATGATGAATCAGATTGAATCTGATGATGATATCCAACAATAGCCATACCCAGTCATTCTCACCCTGACCATGTGTTATCTGTGTGTAACATTAGTCATACCTAGTCATTCTCACCCTGACCATGTGTTATCTGTGTATAACATTAGTCATACCTAGTCATTCTCACCCTGACCATGTGTTATCTGTGTGTAACATTAGTCATACCTAGTCATTCTCACCCTGACCATGTGTTATCTGTGTATAACATTAGTCATACCTAGTCATTCTCACCCTGACCATGTGTTATCTGTGTGTAACATTAGTCATACCCACTCATTCTCACCTTGACCATGTGTTATCTGTGTATAACATTAGTCATACCTAGTCATTCTCACCCTGACCATGTGTTATCTGTGTGTAACATTAGTCATACCTAGTCATTCTCACCCTGACCATGTGTTATCTGTGTATAACATTAGTCATACCTAGTCATTCTCACCCTGACCATGTGTTATCTGTGTGTAACATTAGTCATACCTAGTCATTCTCACCCTGACCATGTGTTATCTGTGTGTAACATTAGTCATACCTAGTCATTCTCACCCTGACCATGTGTTATCTGTGTGTAACATTAGTCATACCTAGTCATTCTCACCCTGACCATGTGTTATCTGTGTGTAACATTAGTCATACCTAGTCATTCTCACCCTGACCATGTGTTATCTGTGTGTAACATTAGTCATACCTAGTCATTCTCACCCTGACCATGTGTTATCTGTGTGTAACATTAGTCATACCTAGTCATTCTCACCCTGACCATGTGTTATCTGTGTGTAACATTAGTCATACCTAGTCATTCTCACCCTGACCATGTGTTATCTGTGTGTAACATTAGTCATACCTAGTCATTCTCACCCTGACCATGTGTTATCTGTGTGTAACATTAGTCATACCTAGTCATTCTCACCCTGACCATGTGTTATCTGTGTGTAACATTAGTCATACCTAGTCATTCTCACCCTGACCATGTGTTATCTGTGTGTAACATTAGTCATACCTAGTCATTCTCACCCTGACCATGTGTTATCTGTGTGTAACATTAGTCATACCTAGTCATTCTCACCCTGACCATGTGTTATCTGTGTGTAACATTAGTCATACCTAGTCATTCTCACCCTGACCATGTGTTATCTGTGTGTAACATTAGTCATACCTAGTCATTCTCACCCTGACCATGTGTTATCTGTGTGTAACATTAGTCATACCTAGTCATTCTCACCCTGACCATGTGTTATCTGTGTGTAACATTAGTCATACCTAGTCATTCTCACCCTGACCATGTGTTATCTGTGTGTAACATTAGTCATACCTAGTCATTCTCACCCTGACCATGTGTTATCTGTGTGTAACATTAGTCATACCTAGTCATTCTCACCCTGACCATGTGTTATCTGTGTGTAACATTAGTCATACCTAGTCATTCTCACCCTGACCATGTGTTATCTGTGTGTAACATTAGTCATACCTAGTCATTCTCACCCTGACCATGTGTTATCTGTGTGTAACATTAGTCATACCTAGTCATTCTCACCCTGACCATGTGTTATCTGTGTGTAACATTAGTCATACCTAGTCATTCTCACCCTGACCATGTGTTATCTGTGTGTAACATTAGTCATACCTAGTCATTCTCACCCTGACCATGTGTTATCTGTGTGTAACATTAGTCATACCTAGTCATTCTCACCCTGACCATGTGTTATCTGTGTGTAACATTAGTCATACCTAGTCATTCTCACCCTGACCATGTGTTATCTGTGTGTAACATTAGTCATACCTAGTCATTCTCACCCTGACCATGTGTTATCTGTGTGTAACATTAGTCATACCTAGTCATTCTCACCCTGACCATGTGTTATCTGTGTGTAACATTAGTCATACCTAGTCATTCTCACCCTGACCATGTGTTATCTGTGTGTAACATTAGTCATACCTAGTCATTCTCACCCTGACCATGTGTTATCTGTGTGTAACATTAGTCATACCTAGTCATTCTCACCCTGACCATGTGTTATCTGTGTGTAACATTAGTCATACCTAGTCATTCTCACCCTGACCATGTGTTATCTGTGTGTAACATTAGTCATACCAAGTCATTCTCACCCTGACCATGTGTTATCTGTGTGTAACATTAGTCATACCTAGTCATTCTCACCCTGACCATGTGTTATCTGTGTGTAACATTAGTCATACCTAGTCATTCTCACCCTGACCATGTGTTATCTGTGTGTAACATTAGCCATACCCAGTCATTCTCACCCTGACCATGTGTTATCTGTGTGTAACATTAGTCATACCCAGTCATTCTCACCCTGACCATGTGTTATCTGTGTGTAACATTAGCCATACCTAGCCATTCTCACCCTGACCATGTGTTATCTGTGTATAACATTAGCCATACCTAGTCATTCTCACACTGACCATGTGTTATCTGTGTGTAGCATTAGTCATACCAAGTCATTCTCACCCTGACCATGTGTTATCTGTGTGTAACATTAGTCATACCCAGTCATTCTCACCCTGACCATGTGTTATATATCTGTGTATAACATTAGCCATACCCAGTCATTCTCACCCTGATCATGTGTTATCTGTGTGTAACATTAGCCATACCTAGTCATTCTCACCCTGACCATGTGTTATCTGTGTGTAAATCTAAGCCTAACAAAAGCTGCCAGGTTTCATTACACCAATACAGTACAAGAGAAATTAGCTCATATATCAAGCTTACAGTGGCCAGTAGTGGACATGATATACTTGGTTATCACACTTTGAAGTTAGGAAATATGTACATAAATATGGGTATTCTAAAGAAATCGGAAATTCGTCCTGAAGTAATGTATTAGAAGAAACATATCTTTCACTTATATATCAAAGTTATACTGCTTCAAAATTGGATGAATGGATACAAATCCTCCCAATCAATATTCATTATTTTTAGCGCACTCACAATCAAAATATGCTGTACACAACATATATAAACTGCCTTATATCATAATTTGTTGGCGAATGTATGTAACATTATCTTAATTAACTTACATGCATCTAACTGGCTAAAAATATTTTTGAAATGCAATGATACCAATAATGAATGAGTAAGCACATTCAGTGATATAACACAGATGATGGGATATTTATAATTAGCAGATAGCTGATGAGTATACAATACGTAGCACAGTTAAATGGAAAGATGGAGCATGGCACAATTTAATATATTAGCACAACATATATATGCAAACAGGGTCATTTAAAGATGTTCCAGATTTAGATGGTGGAGGAAAGTCAGAGTACTTGGAGAAAACTATCCATCACAACCAGCAGTCAGTACCTGGCATCTGTCCCACATGAGATTCAAACTTGTGCCAAAGAGGTGACTTGTGGTCATGATCATATGTAAATGTACATCTTTGACTATAAAAGAAATGAATTTCCCATGGATAAACAGCAAAAATTAAGTATCCAGTTTCTCAGAAATAAAAGTCAACTTAACAATAAATGTAACATAGTGAGAACTTTAATTAATTAGGACATTATCAACATATTACTTGTCCAATGGACAAGAGAGCAGTAAATATTCAATGTACGACAGAAGACGTAGGGATGAGTAGACTCATCAGGACGAGTGGACAAGTACATTTCCACGGCCCTGCATGATATATATATGGAATAATTATGAAAGGGAAATTTGTACTGTTATAATGATAACTCCATAGCAACCAGCACATCTAAACATGTAATTATCTCCTGAGTGCTAACAACTAGCTATAGATCTAATCAAGAGGCTTAATTAACCCGATAATGTAAAAACAATCGACCAGAGATATATATCAGTACATCTCTCAACGAGAGATCCCAGAGGAATCTTGGCGCCTACCAAAGAATGATCTATGTCTGACAAAGGAAAGAGGGATCTTTTCTCTGCTTTTCAAACTTTTACTACATATTACTACATATGAAATTTGAGAATGATCCTTTCTGAGATATATAATAGTAACAAGCTTCAATTATGAAAAAACAAGATGGCTACCTGTCAACCATCTTTTTGACCAATCTGAATATGCAATCTGCACAACTAAGGTCCTAGGGGAACTTACATATAAAATTTTAGACAGATCAGTTCAGTACTTTTCTGAGAAAAAATGGTAACAATTTTAAATTAAGCTTCAACTATCAAAATCCAAGATGGCGGCCTGTCAGCCATCTTGTACACTTTTCGGTCCGAAAATGCGATATGCACAACTAGACCCCTAGGGGAACCTGCACATGCAATTTGACACAGATCCCTTCAGTACTTTCTGAGAAATAGCGGTAACAAAATTCAATTGTCACAATCAAAGATGGTGTCCTGTCGGCCATCTTATTCACCGATCGGTACCAAAATGCAATATGCATAACCTAGGGGACCATGCACATGAAATTTGAGACAGATCCCTTTAGTACTTTAAGAAATAGCGGTAACAAACTTCAATTGTCAAAATCCAAGATGGCGGCCTCTTGGCCATCTTGTTGATCGATCAGTCCCAAAATGCAATATGCACAACTAAGGCCCTAGGGGATCCTACATGTGAAATTTGAGAGAGATCCCTTCAGTACTTTCTGAGTAATAGCGGTAACAAACTTTAACTATCAAAATCCAAGATGGCGTCCTGTTGGCCATCTTGTTCACCGATTGGTACCAACATGCAATATGCATAACCATGGACCTAGGGGACCATGCACATGAAATTTGAGAAAGATCCCTTCAGTCCTTTCTGAGAAATAGCGTTAACAAGAATTGCTAACGGACGGAAGGCGGATGGAAGAAAGGACGGACGGAAGGACAGACGGAAGGACAGACTGACGGAAGGACGGACGACGGACGGAAAGCGATTTGAATAGCCCACCATCTGATGATGGTGGGCTAAAAATGAGTGCAAATACATGTCACATACGTATACATGCTGTAAACTTTACCCACACATGGAACCTTGGTAAAGATTAATTTATGTAGTTATATAGAAGTAGCTACATTTTAGGTCAAAATGTAGGTCAGAGTGCAGCATGACCTAGTTCTTCTTTTGATATTTATCATACTGGCTCGATCACCTTTCTGAATCTATGTCTTAATTCACTGCTAGATGTAACTCTGCTGAAAATAAGACAACCATTAAGGATATATCCCAGATTTCTGAAAGAAATGAAAACCAGAGTATTTGCTAAAAACAACCAACCTACAGCATGTATATGTAAATGTAGATTTATGTTCAATATGCATATCAATCTAACCAATATCTGGTAAATAAGGACATCCAAAGCACAAAAAGCTTAGAAACATTCTAGGTTTTGCACAAGTTCATCTTCTAATGCTCAAACACTTATAGCAATAACATACCAAATCTTGCAGCATCATTATTTGGGTCCCATGAAATGTTTTTGTTTTCTACAGAAAACCAATGAGTATTTTTTTTTTTTTTTGCACCGAACACGAGCAAGTATAGCTGCTGTCTACGAGCTCCCTATATAGATAGCCTATTGACATTTGATTTGGGTAAAAGTAAAACATGGTGATGATGTCATGTAATAATGGCGCCATGATAGCTACAGATTTATGTTCAAAACTAAGCCAGGGAATTATTGAGCTCTAAATTGCCTTATATTCTGATATATATAGTACCTTTATGTGGGTGTCCAGTAGCCCAATACACGCTTTACAGTACTGATTTCTCTGTACAATCAATATCTACAGAAGTAACCCAAACTGAGGAGAACATTGTCATAAGTATATACACACACACACCAAATTACCTTGATGGTGATTGATTTTAACAGATTCCGAAGCTCTTGTTCTATTTGTAGCAAAGTGACCATGAAAATCAATAACCATTGCCTTCAGCCTATAGTGCATAATTGTGATGAACTTCATGATCACAAAGATGTAAACCTTAGATACAACAGCTCAGAATCATCCAACTTGCATTCTATATCTGTCACCAAAATTACACTATGGACATATTAGTCTACAACTAGTGATTAATGTGAAACTGGAAGACTTGCAACATTATTTGATTCAAACAAGAAACACATTTTAAGAAATTGTCATGTCATGAAGCAATTTGACTTGGCAATGATTCAACTGAGTTTGAAACTCTTTAACAACCTGGTAGCAGCTAGCTTAATATACCCTACCAACTGATTTACTACGGAACATTATCCTGTTTGTTGTTTATAATTAGAGGAACCATCATGAAGCATACAAAAGAAACACCAGATCCTCTACCAATCACCATAGCATTACGGTTAAACCAACCTATTTTCTTGTGTGATTAAAGTCAACTTACTGTAAATATGGAAATTTACACAAGAGGAAAATATTCGCTAATTACACAAAGGCACTCGCAAAAATATCCATATTTACTTCATTTTGTGGACAATCTACAATTTTGAATATCTGCAAAAATGCGTCAAACAAAGGAACATTTTCAAATTAGAATCACTTTAGTCTAAATAACAAAATTAAGTTGCTGTGAAAAGATAATTGCATGAAAACACAATTTTTATTAAATCATCACAAAAATAAATAGGGTTTATATTTACAGTATCTTTTTTTGGCAATTTGTTATATCTAAATGCATCAGAATCAATGATCAAGAAGAGCAAGAAAATGAAACCCATGACACATGTCAACAACACATCTGATTCACAGAAAGCGAATAGAATTACACTGCATTTCTGAGATGGCCAACCTGCTTTAACTACAAAAGTCAGACAAACGCTGAAGAGACAACAGTTTCAGAACATGCTGCAATAGTCTGGAACAATAGACTACATAACAGCACATCATTACAACAATCAAGATCAATCAAGTTGATAGACCAGTGGTACCAATCTACGTACATCATCAATTGGCTGTATTTTGGATAGAAAGTCTGCCTTTTAATTAATATGTGTCGCCTCACTTAGGCGGTAAGTGTGTAAATATAGGTTTTTTCAAGATCCCAAAATGATGTGAGTAAAGTACATTTGTCAATTATTCTCACCTTCTGCTGTTTATGACATCATACAACCATGCTAAATGATGACGTCGTAATCACCAGATAGTGGGACTATTCAACGGTAAATTGTACTTTACTTACATCATTCAGGGATCTCGAAACCTATGTATAAATTTAAACTGATATAACCTAATCCTCTTTAGCGAACATTGGTGTAAAAAAGGTTTTGTTAAGATTATGAAAGGGTAATCTAAGAAATCAGACAATGTGTTGGATAAATAAGACGATATACATAGCTTCATCATATATATATGTACATGTAATTTGTCTGCAGGCCAAGGTTTCGTGAACTAGCTCTTTTTATACTAATGGTCCATGAAGTAATTATATCATATGACATACTGTACTTTTAGGGATGAACATTGCCTACAATTTTAACCATGCATTTGCAAAATATCCTATTGTTATTGGGAAAACATTTTTCTGATTGTAGAGTACAATCGCAATAGTATTGGTATAGTATTACATTCTGATTCTATCAAAATCCAGTTGATGAATTGGCTGCCAAGCTGTACATCTATAGTGCAGCGTTGGTTCACAGTTAATTCCCTTTACCTGCTAACGTCAGAAGCAACTGACACACTGTTGATAGTGATCTAGAGCAATGTTTGGCGCATGTTTGTTTTTTTGAAAGATAGAATGAGAATCATTTTAGCGTGACTGTAAGTCTGTTAATGTGTAAAATATGATTTTCTCATGAGTACATCATATTTTAATCCATTGATCATGATCAGCTACAGAAAAATGTCTGACTTTGAAACTATCGATAGTTTGCAATTGGTGTTGTATTGATAAGCAATTGTTATCGACTTGTTGAATTTACCGCCGAAGGGTCCAGTTGAGAGCTCGAGGCATACAATCGCAATGCAATATCGATTGTTTCATAATGTATTGTTAATTACACATATTAACCAACAGTGAGACAATCGGCTTCATTCAGTTTCCATATTTCCATCAAAAATATAGACTAAGAGCTGAGTGATGTTGTAGATGATTGGTACCTGATCAGTAGATATACAATGTAACGTCACTGTACCCCATTTGGTACAAATTTGACATATTTTTTTGTGATAATTTCAATATGCATTCAATGTGATTCAATGTTAGTCAGTTTCTGACAAGGACTGCCTTTGGGGTGTACGTCCACAATAAAAAAAAATATCGTCGTAACTGCAAGCTAAAAATAGACCGGTTTTATTCCTCACTACGTCACTTCCGGTTTTGATACAGCGAGCGGACCCCTTTTGGTACACGGGACATTTTGCTTAGAGATTCTCGATTGGTGTGCTGAAATTTTAATTTATGCACTTTGATCGAAAGGTATGGTATTCATTTATCAAGCTGTATGACTGTCTTTGATATTTACCGACGATTATCTAAAAAGTACCGCCGTTCAAAACACTACCTAATCTGGCGAGTCATTTCCCGTATTTTTCAGTGAAATTGAAAGACGGTTTGGTGTTACAATTAAAATATGGGAATATCTACTACACTTCTTCATATAAATTGATTTGAAATAGAACATAACTCTTTTAGAGTATTCTGCAATCTATATTCCCGGTAAATACCAATTTTCCAAACTTTTTAAAATATGTTATCAAAACGAAACAAGCACCTGCTCATTTGCATATAAAATTTAATATAACATGCCTAAACAGTCCATATTATAACTAGGCCTATAATATAGATCTATCCATTCTCCGAATGAAGCATTGGAAATAACGCAAATAGAACATAATTATAAGATATGGTATCTTGTTTTATAAGATCATTTTATTCATTGTACCATGTAGTGTACATTACATATTGTGAAAAAGAGCTTGTTTAAAACTGTTTGTATGTAAAATGTATATAACCTTATAATGTGCATGTATTTAATTTTGATAAGACTTCATTTAGCCCTCAATACACAGCTAATGCATAATAGTACATATTTGCTGAAAATCTTGTTATGCAACTGTATTTTGAGGTTGAGGTCTTGTTTATAATTGTTATTTATATGAAAAAATTAAACAAAATCATAGATAGATACATGTAGGTATATTGGGTAATTAAAAATGTTTTAATGTATTATGTATGTATGATATTTAAAGATAATTTTATAAATTACATTACAAAATGAATTTAAATACTCTTCTGTTTTAATTTTTTACAACTCTGTCAATTTTGTTATAATCTTCCCTTCTTGATTTTAAAAGGTTTGCATTACAAAACATTACATATATAAATTTCCCCATATCAATTTAATAAGAGGATTCAAATACATGTGATTCATGTATAATTATTTTATAGTATATATAGATATTTTTATGGTAAAACAAATACCATTTTATTCAATTACTGGGTATATGAATTACCAATGACTAGATATCCTTCCTTCTGTTAACTTATTACATGTAATTATTCAGCTACATGTAAATCATTTTTACCTGGGAGTTTATCTGTAAAATGGTAAAATTGGGAATGATATATCGTGTCCATTTTTACTGGAAGACCACAAATAAAAGGATAAGAAAAGTCCTCATAATGGTCATGTCAATGCAATAATATTGCATTTTTACCTGTACATACTGCATTTTGTTCCCTATAGAACAAAGATACCTATAATCCAGCCATGAATGGATATTGTTAAGATCAATAGCTCTGTACCTGGTATAATTTTTCATGTCTAATTTTCAATTTTGTTTATGTTGCAGGCATGGAAAACCCCAGAATATAGGAGGAATTTCTTGAGGCTACACATACCTTTTCTATATGTAAAAACCAGACAGTATTAAATGCATGGAAACCATAATATCTCTTTGTTTTATTTCCTGAGTTCATCATCTGTTACAAAATTTCTTTTAAAATTTCTTTGAAAATTGCAGCATTCAGCATTTAGCACAATAATTTTGGAACATATTGTCATATACAAACCTATATGAAGATGTGAATGTCTCAGAAAATGGTTTTATTGTAAAATTAAGTATAATTTTAAAGAAGAAAGATCTGGTTTATAACTGGAATTGCCCTTATACTTGTTAATTTTCAGTAAATACATTTCAGCACTCATAAATATATCAATTTGTTCTTTCTTTAAAATCATAATACTGGGAATCACCAGATAGTGTATGCATGGTAATAATATAGGTACAGTCAATATATACCTGGTACATGTACATTTATACTTGTAGGTACTAGGTAATACATGCAGGTACACTGTATAATTGCATATTAATTTGATAAGTGGATAAAAAATGGATGCAATAGGGCCTAAGGAGGTAGTACAGGTTCATTTAAACACAACAATACTTCAAACACACAATTTTAAAGATTCTTACAATTTCTTCTTACAGATGAAAATAAATGTATTCACATTTGTTCAATTCAGGATAACTTGGAATGTGAATTATCTATACATGTATATGTGTATACATGGCCTCACATTGACAAATTGATATTAGTTTTGATGCTATGCACTGACCATATTTTGGTTGGTATATCAATATTGATTCCTAAACACAAGTTTTCAGAAATGCAGAATTTGTCATACCTGTTTAAGAATTATATATATTTTATTTTATAACATTGCAACTTTAAATCAAGAATACAACAACCCTTTTAATGTAAACAGAAAAGATGGAGAGAGAGAATAAATGAAATATTTGTGAGCAATGTCTTCTATATAATAAAAGATCTAGGATGTACATGTAAGTTCAATGTTATATTTTTTCCATGACTGCATGTGACATTAAATCCCCATGGTGATTCTCAACACTGATTCAGTTTATTGCTGTTTTTGTGTACTATTAACGATGAAACAGTATTTGCCTGCAAATCTGGATTAAGTCATTTTATAATTTTGAGGAACCGTTTAAAAAAATCTACTGAGCTACTGCTTACATATAAGTTATATTTATCTGTACTGAGTACATTTGTATGTCATGGTCTTGGGGGAAATGTCACTGGTCTGTTGTTTGATTATCTCAATTGATTTAAGACAAAAGTACATTCATATGGTGTACATGTAGGTTATCTTACAATCCTAGTTATTAATAAACAAAAAAGTAATAATTGACACCAACACATAATATATATCTTTGCTATAAATCCGGATCATTAAACCCCCAACCGAGCACCTGGCCTGGTAGATCGTTTTAGTCAGCAACGTTGAGGCATGCGCATTGGTAGTAAAAACAAAAATGGCGAAGCGGGATGTTTGAATTGCGGTGTTATACTCAGAAAAGTGTCGTATCTGCGCTAATAAAAGAGGTATCGTTATGGAAATGATATCCGAAGAATTTTAGTGATATATAGATTAATTTAATGCGTTTACTTAAGATGAAAACGGATAACAATATAGCATGAAATAGCCGTCGAATGGCTCTACGGCACCCACTGCTAACATTTACGGCCCTTTCGCCCATTTCCATGTAGGCGTATACGAATATAATCAAAGCGATCGAACTCAAATTTGAGCATAAATTGTCATTTTATACTTGTATTTTCATATCACAATAGTATAAATAACAAAACACAGTAACTAGGATTTTAGAGGGGAAAACCCGAATTTTGTACCAAAAGGGGTCGTGTACCAAATGGGGTATGGTCACGTTATATAGGAAAGAGGGCTTAGTTTCACTAATCCACTGTATATCACGTTGCACCATATGCATGACGTACATTACTGTATGTATCAAGTCGTCAATAATGTCATTGATGTCTTATAAACAGCTAACCTCATATAAACATGTATAGCCTATACCAGCATAGAGCAGAACAATAGGCATACCAAAAAATCACCCATTTAACCAGCAAAGATTGACAACAAAATTTAAACTTATCCTAATTAAGACTCCTTTTTCCTACCTGGTCAGTGTACATGTTTCATAATTATTGAATTTCAACAATTGTGTTTTTACAATAAAATGCCTAATACAACAATACTGATAACTCATCAGCACGTCATTCATGCAGTGGCATGGTCGCGATCGTGTAGTCTACAATAATCAAGTGCATGAATCATCATTGACAATTCATGATCAGTCAGAAAATTTACAATAATAACTTAACAAGAAGACATCATGCAGACAATAAATTTGATGTTTTCGTCGATGTGAATTTCAATATTTCGCTTCAAAATGAAGATATCGTCAATGTGACAGATGGGTCGAAACACCGTCGACAATGTACAATAACATCATAACAATGACCCGTCTCCTTTGACAGGTCAGTGGAGTGCGATTGGTGTTTTTGGCAGAAATTTTACAGATTATGAAGACAAAATTTACCGTAAAAATCTGCCTTTGTCCCGTAGGTAAGGCATGCCTCAATTTCAGGTTCCGTCTGACCTCAACAGCGACAAATGGAAGTCCGATTTTGTCGTAGAAGGAGACCGAATACCAACAGTAGTCCAGGCATTCTCATCGATCTATGAAAACATGGACGAATTTCCTGTGAAGAATAATGACGTCATCAAAACGTGTGTACAATGTAGCTATATACTCGTGTTCTCTGTGGAAATCGATATTTTGTGTAAGCATAGAAACTGGATGAATCATTTTAACAAATTAAATATAATTTCCTGGTTTTCATTTAAGACCTTCCTTATCTTTTCCCATATATTAACGATAATATGACAATGTTGTTAAATCAGAAACATATATACATACGTTAAAATATTATTTTTTCTAAAATCGTTCTCAAACCATCTGAAAATTATTGAACATTCATAAAATATCAAAGTTATTCTGCTGTATTAAACAATTTAAGAGTTTATCTAAAAACCCCTAAGCACATGCAGAGGTACATCTGCCGTTCGTGAAAATGGCGGAGTTGCCAATCTCTATGCGATGAAAAAAGAAAGTATTAGGCCTAGAACGAGAACGAATTAAAGTCACAAAAATTAGAGTGTCTAGATCTAGATATATATTTTCTAGAAAAAAAAATCACGTAACTGATATGCTTTACCCACTGATTATCAGATAGGCCTGATATTTTAACACTATTCGATTTTAAAAGTGATACGGGTTTTTCCCCTCCTAAATAAATATAGTAAATATATGCAGGAGGATAACTTCAAAAAGTGTTAGGCTTTAATGTTTCTTAAATTGTTAATCGATCAAATTGGACCATAGTAGATCTACAATGTTTAAAGTGAATAGTCGGGCAAAGAAAACCAGTCTAAATGCGTTCATTGGCCTTCCAAAAGTTCTCACCAAGGATTTATAAGTTATATACGTCCTTGGTTCTCACATATTAATACGACGGTCAAGTTCTGCTTAGTTTCCCAGTTCTGACCATTAAAGTAAAGAAAAGTTGAAAGCATTGAAAGCGAGGCTGTGTGGAAATGTAACCACGGACATAGTGAGCCGGGAGGACGTTTTAGAATTCCCATACTTTAATTTCTTCGTACGAAGACAGATTTTGACGAGAGATTTTTACTTTTCCATTTCATAAGAAATTATACTGGATACATTCACACCATTTTTACCGACTTTAGCCATCCTTGCCCGACTGTTCACTTTAAAACTTACATTTATGAAGAAAAAAAAAGAAAAAAACATGTTTAAACCATATACTCTTAAAAATAGTTTACCAAAAATGTATACGTATACATGTCTAATACAAGTATCTCACATTTTACTCGATAAAAAAAAGTTGAATAAAGGACTTTTTCCGATGATGGCAATTAAGATGCTAGTAAGTTTTATGCAGAATTTTCGAGAAATTTTAATAACCGATATCAGAAAAAATCTATTTCTGATAGGAAAAATTCTTTTTTATCCTTTTATCCTATTTGCGTTATCGAAAATAATTACATATATGTATATAATTTATGATATCGGGAATTCTAAATCTAATATCGAAAAATTAAATCGTTTAAGTACGTACACTTCCTGATCTCAAAAATAGAAAATCGATCTTATTTCTTGGTCATCTGCTAGCCAATATCGGAAATACAATTCTGATGTCGGATTATTTCCGATATTGGGATAAATTGAATAAAAAGTAATATGGCTTGTCATATTTTGTTATCTGATATACAGTGTAAATGTAGTAAATGATTTTACGTGACTAAGACGTAAAAAATATGTCTGAGAAAGATTTATGGTCCTATTGGCGGAGTTTTAGCTTTGTGTAACTGCAACTTATTTGGTTTGTGTACTAATTAGATTCTGGTCCTATTGGCGGTTTTCTTGGTTTTTTGCCCTATAACTAGGTCCTGGTCCTATTGGCGGTTTTCTTAGTTCATGTTCAATAACTAGATTCTGGTCCTATTGGAGGTTTTCTCGGCTTGTGTCCTATAGCTATAGATTCTGGTCCAATGGCGGTTTTCTCGGTTTGTGTCCTACAACTATAGATTCTGGTCCAATGGCGATTTTCTTGGTTTGTGAACTGTAACTAGATTATAACTAGATTCTGGTCCTATTGGCGGTTTTCTTGGTTTGTGTCCTATAGCTATAGATTCTGGTCCAATGGCGGTTTTCTCGGTTTGTGTCCTACAACTATAGATTCTGGTCCTATTGGCAGTTTTCTTGGTTTGTGTCTTATAGCTATAGATTCTGGTCCTATTGGCAGTTTTCTTGGTTTGTGTCTTATAGCTAAAGATTCTGGTCCAATGGCGATTTTCTTGGTTTGTGAACTGTAACTAGATTATAACTAGATTCTGGTCCTATTGGCGGTTTTCTTAGTTCATGTTCAATAACTAGATTCTGGTCCAATTGGAGGTTTTCTTGGTTTGTGTCCTATAGCTATAGATTCTGGTCCTATTGGCGGTTTTCTTGGTTTGTGTCTTATAGCTATAGATTCTGGTCCTATTGGCAGTTTTCTTGGTTTGTGTCTTATAGCTATAGATTCTGGTCCTATTGGCAGTTTTCTTGGTTTGTGTCCTATAGCTATATAGATTCTGGTCCTATTGGCAGTTTTCTTGGTTTGTGTCTTATAGCTATAGATTCTGGTCCTATTTGCGGTTTTCTTAGTTCATGTTCAATAACTAGATTCTGGTCCAATTGGAGGTTTTCTTGGTTTGTGTCTTATAGCTATAGATTCTGGTCCTATTGGCAGTTTTCTTGGTTTGTGTCTTATAGCTATAAATTCTGGTCCTATTTGCGGTTTTCTTGGTTTTTGCCCTATAACTAGGTCCTGGTCCTATTGGCGGTTTTCTTAGTTCATGTTCAATAACTAGATTCTGGTCCAATTGGAGGTTTTCTTGGTTTGTGTCCTATAGCTATAGATTCTGGTCCAATGGCGATTTTCTTGGTTTGTGAACTGTAACTAGATTATAACTAGATTCTGGTCCTATTGGCGGTTTTCTTGGTTTGTGTCCTAAAGCTATAGATTCTGGTCCAATGGCGATTTTCTTGGTTTGTGAACTGTAACTAGATTATAACTAGATTCTGGTCCCATTGGCGGTTTTCTTGGTTTGTGTCCTATAGCTATAGATTCTGGTCCTATTGGCAGTTTTCTTGGTTTGTGTCATATAGCTATAGATTCTGGTCCTAATGGCAGTTTTCTTGGTTTGTGTCCTATAGCTATAGATTCTGGTCCTATTGGCAGTTTTCTTGGTTTGTGTCTTATAGCTATAGATTCTAGTCCTATTGGCGGTTTTCTTGGTTTGTGTCCTATAGCTATAGATTCTAGTCCTATTGGCGGTTTTCTTGGTTTGTGTCCTATAGCTATATATTCTGGTCCTATTGGCGGTTTTCTTGGTTTGTGTCCTATAGCTATAGATTCTAGTCCTATTGGCGGTTTTCTTGGTTTGTGTCCTATAGCTATATATTCTGGTCCTGTTGACAGTTTTCTTGGTTTGTGTCCTACAACTATAGATTCTGGTCCTATTGGCGGTTTTCTTGGTTTGTGTCCTATAGCTATAGATTCTGGTCCTGCGATTAAATACAGACGCACATTGGGTTTCAGGGTTGATCAAATATCACTATTGAGGTTTGAGTGTTATGCTAATCAATAACATGGCGTTAATTCAGATGTTGTCTTTTTAAATGTGCGGGTGCAAGTTCATGTCAAGAAATAACATTCCTCCATTATGGATGTATACAATACAACCGTCACGAACACAATGTAAAGTGATTATGCCTGCTTTGGAAACGAAGTTTACCTATTGCATGTGACTACAAAGAATCCATACATGGCTATATATTCTAAGATAGAACAATTTTTGATGGCATTGGTTTTGGGACTACGAGGAGTTTATCTGTAATATAAGAGGGCAACAAGGACTTATACCGGTCACCTGCCAATCATTTGAAGTGTACAGATTTCTTCTAGCAATAGTGCCGTAAGATGAGCATTTTATGCGCTCTTTGTTATTGTTGATTTCGTATGTAAAGGGAGATACATTTTATTGATTTGATAAAGTACAGAAAGCATCAAGCAATGTTGGAATTTGATATATTTTGTTTGTTTGTTTGTTTGTTTTGTTTGATTAATTAACGTCCTATTAACAGGCTATGGTCTGTAAGGACGGCCTTCCCATGCATGCGGTGTGTTTGCATGTATGTTGTGCGAGGTGCGTGTTTTGGGAGACTGCGGTATTATTTTGTGTCTTTTGTATAGTGGAACTGTTGCCTTTTTATAGTTGCTATATCACTGAAGCATGCCACCGGACAGCAAGCAACACACTCCACCGGTCACATTATACTGACAACGGGCGAACCAGTCGTCCCACTCCTGTGTTGCTGAGCGCTAAAAAGGAGGCAGAGAACTACCACTTTTATAGACTTTGGTGTGTCTCGGCCAGGGGAGAACCCAGAGCCTTCCTCACAGGGGCGAACGCTCACTCAAGGCCAAAAGTGAGCGCGGGTGTCAGTAGGGAGGATTAGAAAGATAAAGTCAGTTAGGAAGAAAAGAAAAGATCCTAAATTTAGTCGCCTTTTACGATCTGCAATAGGCGGCAGCAGGTACCAATTTCTAACGCCTACCTGAGGGCAAAATAACACACTAATAAGACCAAGTCTGATGATTTTGGCAAGTTAAAGTTAAATCAATAATCCGTAGAACTAATGATTTTACTAAATATATCCGGTAGAAATTTAACAAAAGAGCCAAGTCAAGAGGTTTTTTTTAATCTCATTGCTATTAAAAGCGGTGGCCATCTTGGATTTTAGATCACCCAAAAGATGTGGCAGATGTGGCGACCTTGCAGTTTTGATTGACCCAAAAATAACAACACCAATTGTTGCATGGTTGGGACCATAATAAGATCATTTAGAAAGACATGCTTCATGAATTCACACAGATAAAACATTACAGCCTCATATATGGTGGCCATCTTGGATGTCTGATTGAAATGCCTTCAGTACCATATGACTTAAGTTATATGAATCCTTGAAGTAAATGTTGCTAAAGCTCATCTTTATATAACAAGAGATCCCAGAGGGATCTTGGCGCCCACCAAAGATGATCTATGTCTGACATGGAAAGAGGGATCTTTTTCTCTGCTTTTCAAACTTTTGCAAAACATACTACATAATAATTTGAGAGCAGATCGCTTCAGTACTTCTTCTGAGAAATAGCAGTAACAAACTTCAACTATCAAATCCAAGATGGCTCCTTGGCGGGCATCTTGTAAATCGATCGGTCGCAAATCGAAATATGCACAACTAGGGCCATAGAGGAACCTATATAATGAAATTTGAGACAGATTCATTCAATACTTTCTGAGAAATAGTGATAACAAACTTTAACTATCAAATTTCCAAGAATGGCGCCACCTGGTCGGCCATTTTGTTGACTGATGTCGATCCAAAAACGCATTATGCACAACAAGACGCTAGGGAACCTACATATGAAATATGAGAAAGTATCCCTTCAGTACTTTGTGAGAAATAGCGATAATCAACTTTAACTATCAAATTCCATAGATGGCAGCCTGGCGGCCATTTTGTTGGACGACGATCGATCAAAAACGCATTATGCACAAGACGCCCTAGGAAACTACATATGAAATATGAGAAAGATCCCTTCAGTACTTTTGTGAGAATAGCGATATAATCTTTAACTATAAAATCCAAGATGGCTGCCTGGTGGCCATTTTGTTTGACCGATCGAATTCCAAAAACGCATTATGCACAACTAGGGCCTAGGGGACCTACATATGAATTTGAGAAAGATCCTTTCAGTACTTTCTGAGAAATAGCGATAACAAACTTTAAGTATTAAATATCCAAGATGGCTGCCTGGCGGCCATCTTGTTAACCGATTGGTCCCAAAATGCAATATGCACAACTAGGGCCCTAGGGACCTAACATATGAAATTTGAGAAAGATCCCTTCAGTACTTTCTGAGAAATAGCGATAACAAACTTTAAGTATTAAAATCCAAGAATGGCTGCCTGGCGGCCATCTTGTTAACCGATTGGTCCCAAAATGCAATATGCACATAGGGCCCTAGGGGAACCTACATATGAAATTTGAGAAAGATCCCTTCAGTACTTTCTGAGAAATAGCGATAACAAACTTTAAGTATCAAAATCCAAGATGGCTGCCTGGGCGGCATCTTGTTAACCGATTGGTTCCCAAAATGCAATATGCACAACTAGGGCCCTAGGGGAACCTACATATGAAATTTGAGAAAGATCTTAGTACTTTCTGAGAAATAGCGATAACAAGCTTTAAGTATTCAAAATCCAAAGATGGCTGGCTGGCGGCCAT
>SAYR01042848.1:157807-238139 GCA_004382745.1 Argopecten irradians irradians | reverse complement strand
ATTTGGCGGTTTTCTTGGTTTTTTGCCCTATAACTAGGTCCTGGTCCTATTGGCGGTTTTTCTTAGTTCATGTTCAATAACTAGATTCTGTCTGGTCCTAATTTGGAGTTTTCTCTGCTTGTGTCCTATAGCTATAGATTCTGGTCCAATGGCGGTTTTCTGGTTTGTGTCCTAACAAACATACTAGATTCTGGTCCTAATGGCGTATTTTCTTGGTTTGTGTGCTATAACGCTATAGATTTCTGGTCCAATTGCGTTTTCTGGTTTGTGATGTATAGATTTATAGATTCTGGTCCTATTGGCGGTTTTCTTGGTTTGGTGTCCTATGCTATAGATTCTGGTCCTATTGGCAGTTTTTCTTGGTTTGTGTCTTATAGCTATAGATTTCTGGTCCTATTGGCAGTTTACTTGGTTTGTGGTCATATGTATAGATTCTGGTCTAATGGCAGTTTTCTTGGTTTGTTGTCTATAGCTTATAAGATTCTGGTCGCTATTGGCGAGTTTCTTTGTTTGTGTCTTTGCTAATATAAAGATTCTAGTCGTCATTGGGGCGGTTTTCTTGGTTGGGTCAATAGCTATGTTCTAGTCCTGTTGGCGGTTTTCTTGGTTTGTGTCCTATAGGCTATATATTCCTGGTCCTATTGGCGTTTTTCTTGTTTGTGTCTTATAGCTATAGATTCTGGTCCTATTGGGGGTTATTTTCTTGGTTTGTGTCCTATAGCTATAGATTCTGGTCCTGTTGAAGTTTTCTTGGTTTGCTGTCCTTACAACTATAGATTCTGGTCCTATTGGCAGGTTTTCTTGTTTGTGTCTTATGCTATAGATTCTGGTCCTATTGCAGTTTTCTTGGTTTGTGTCCTATAGCTATAAGATTCTCCTATGTTCCGGTGTCAACTATGATTCTGGTCCAATGCGGTTTTCTTGGTTTGTGTGTAACTAGATTTAACTAGATTCTGGTCCTATTTGGCGGTTTTCTTAGTTTTGTGTACTGTAACTAGATTATAACTAGATTCTGGTCCTATTGGCGGTTTTTCTTGGTTTGTGTCTGTACTATTATAATAGATTCTGGTCCTATTGGCGGTTTTCTTCGTTGGGGTGTGTCTAAAGCTAAGATTCTGGTCTATTGGCGGGTTTTTTTGTTTGTGTCTTAGCAGCACTATAATATCTGGTCCTATTGGCGGTTTTCTTGGTTTGAGTTCATGTTCCCTAAGCTAAAGATTTCTGGTCCTTTTGGCGAGGTTTTCTTGGTTTTGTGTCCTATAGCTATAGATCCTTCCGGTCCAATGGCGGTTTTTCTTGGTTTGTGTCTATAAACTATAGATTCTGGTCCTATTGGCGGTTTTCTTGTTTGTGTAACTTATGTTATATAGATTCTGGTCCTATTGGCAGGTTTTTCTTTTGTTTGTGTCCTTAACTAGATATAGGTTCTGGTCCTAATTGGCGAGTTTTTCTTGAGTTTTGTAGTAGCATGTACTAAAGACATCACTAATAACCCACTAGAAATTTTCTGGGTCGCTAATGATTATGCGCGTAGATTCCTTGGTGTTTGGATAGTTATTAACTATAAAAAAAACCTTGTTAACCGATTGGTCCCAAAATGCAATATGCACAACTAGGGCCCTAGGGGAACCTACATATGAAATTTGAGAAAGATCCCTTCAGTGCTTTCTGAGAAATAGCGATAACAAGAATTGTTAACGGACGGACGGACGGAAGGACGGACGGAAGGACGGACGGACCACGGACAAAAAGCGATTTGAATAGCCCACCATCTGATGATGGTGGGCTAAAAATGTTGTGGCATAATTAGTAAGGTAGTATATTGATGAGAATATCAGGCCTATATATAGCTAATAACACAACTAAGACAGACACAATCATGTTATCTATTTATTGACATGACATGTATCAATTCCAAAAGCACACATTCTAATTTGTTGATTTAGTAGTTAAAACTATCAAAACTCCTGCATATAGCAATACACGTCCCTCAGAAACTACTATATCTAACTCCACTGTGCTCTGTCTCAGGCCACAGTATAGAATGATTGCTTGGGTAACCAATGTCGATGATAGCAATAGTTACAGACAATTATCATTTTTTAAATCTTATGATAAAATATCACTGAAAATTTACTCATTTCTCAATATTATTACATAATTTCTGAGTTTTAAGCTAAACCCTTATTTTCATTCCTGGTTACAGCTATACCATACATTTCTTCCCTATAGTAACAACTACAGTGGTATCTTCCTCACACAGTTATCTTCTGCACCCTTAATTAGTTACAACTACAATGGTATCTTCCTAGATCACACTTTACTTAAACAATTATCCTCTTCACCCTTAATTACTTACAGTTTTAATGGTATCTTCCTAGCTCACACTTCCTTTTAACAACTACCAACTTGACCCTCAGTTACAACTATCATGGGTACGACCTTCCTCACCTTTCATCACAACTATATTGGAACATTCCTCATCCTTAATTGTGTCTAAAATGGAATCTTTTCCTTACCCTAAATTACAACAATGGTATCTCCCTCATGTTTAGTTACAACAACGTCTCATTCACACTTACAGTTATGACCATATCTCCCTCACCACAACTTACTTCATTAGAACTGTTCCAATCACTCTTAACTAGATGCTCATAGCAAATAATTCATATAATATCATACCAAATTATTCACTTTCAGTCTTTTAGTAAAATGTAAAAAAACTCTGTCCATTAAATATAAAAATACTTCAAGGGGCGTAACTCTGTTTTATGATTCACAGATAAGCTGTTGTAATGAATGGGCCACATATTGTACTTAGTCATCCGCTTCACATGACGTCATTGTAACATTTCTCTAGTACATGTTGATTTGTCGTTTCTATGAAAATGAAATACAAATTTATATGGTTTACACCTTTGTGTAATGTACACTGCACACCATCAAGTAGCACTTGTGACAAAACAATTGAGATTTCACCCATTACTAATTACACATAACAGATATAAAAATATAAATAATTCTCATACAAAATGCAATATTCAAATAATAAATTGCATAAGATTTCGGATTCAGTTCTAACACCAAATACTGAAAATATTTACGAGCAGATTCATACAACTGAAATATATAAATAGAGCTCACACATTCAGGTCTTCAAGCCATTACACTGTACATCACCTATAGTAGAATCTTTCATGCCATGTAAATACACATCAATACATAGCTAGATTTCATTAATGAAGCATAAACTCTATAAGCACTAAAAGGGAAAACAATTTGAAATTGTCAATTTTGATCATTTCCAATTGATATAAAAATATTTTCATTGTAGATATTTTTTCTTTCTGTTTTTAGCCAAACATGATACCTGATTAAAGTGCTAATATACACAATGTCAATGACTTCACATACAGATTTATTTACTCAGTTCTCGGGTACATATGACTCAGATTACTCAGTTCTCGGGTACATATGATTCAGATTCCTCAGTTCTCGGGTACATATGACTCAGATTACTCAGTTCTCGGGTACATATGATTCAGATTACTCAGTTCTCGGGTACATATGATTCAGATTCCTCAGTTCTCGGGTACATATGATTCTGATTCCTCAGTTCTCGGGTACATATGATTCTGATTACTCAGTTCTCGGGTACATATGATTCTGATTCCTCAGTTCTCGGGTACATATGATTCAGATTACTCAGTTCTCGGGTACATATGATTCAGATTACTCAGTTCTCGGGTACATATGATTCAGATTCCTCAGTTCTCGGGTACATATGATTCTGATTCCTCAGTTCTCGGGTACATATGATTCTGATTACTCAGTTCTCGGGTACATATGATTCTGATTCCTCAGTTCTCGGGTACATATGATTCAGATTACTCAGTTCTCGGGTACATATGATTCAGATTACTCAGTTCTCGGGTACATATGATTCAGATTCCTCAGTTCTCGGGTACATATGATTCTGATTACTCAGTTCTCGGGTACATATGATTCTGATTCCTCAGTTCTCGGGTACATATGATTCAGATTACTCAGTTCTCGGGTACATATGATTCAGATTACTCAGTTCTCGGGTACATATGATTCAGATTCCTCAGTTCTCGGGTACATATGATTCTGATTACTCAGTTCTCGGGTACATATGATTCTGATTACTCAGTTCTCGGGTACATATGATTCTGATTCCTCAGTTCTCGGGTACATATGATTCTGATTCCTCAGTTCTCGGGTACATATGATTCTGATTCCTCAGTTCTCGGGTACATATGATTCTGATTCCTCAGTTCTCGGGTACATATGATTCTGATTCCTCAGTTCTCGGGTACATATGATTCTGATTCCTCAGTTCTCGGGTACATATGATTCTGATTCCTCAGTTCTCGGGTACATATGATTCTGATTCCTCAGTTCTCGGGTACATATGATTCTGATTCCTCAGTTCTCGGGTACATATGATTCTGATTCCTCAGTTCTCGGGTACATATGATTCTGATTCCTCAGTTCTCGGGTACATATGATTCTGATTCCTCAGTTCTCGGGTACATATGATTCTGATTCCTCAGTTCTCGGGTACATATGATTCTGATTCCTCAGTTCTCGGGTACATATGATTCTGATTCCTCAGTTCTCGGGTACATATGATTCTGATTCCTCAGTTCTCGGGTACATATGATTCTGATTCCTCAGTTCTCGGGTACATATGATTCTGATTCCTCAGTTCTCGGGTACATATGATTCTGATTCCTCAGTTATGGGTTCATATGCCGATTTTGGTTTTGTCTCGGCATTTAGTGACTCTCTTTGTGCCTCGGTTAGTTCATCAATAGCACGATAAAATTCAGAGAAGTCTATATAGGCCTCGATTTTACCATCTGCATCCAAGTCCAGCTTGGTGGTTTGGTAGTAACGACTTGGGAATCGTGTTTCCCCACTACTCTGGGTAGAATTGGTACTAGTGGAGTTGGTACTGGCGTAGGTATTTAGTGTAGACTGACCACTCTGACTGGACTCGGACGTTAGAGTGTCTTTACTTGGTGTTGTAACAGAGGCAGTGGGCGTCTGCGGTGAGGCCATTGACATCAGCCCGAAATCTGCAGTGGGTGTTGTCACCACGGGCAGAAAGTTTGGGACCGAAGCGGGAGGCTGGCTGTTTGCTCGCCCCTGGTAGAACGGTAGTGACATAGGATGATATGAAGCACTCCCTGCAGGACTTCCAGCGTTTGCTAAAGGATAACTGAAATTTCTTACCAACAACGTAATGTCGCCACGTTTTTGACACAACTGTTTTTTCTCTGGAGAAGTAAGATAAGTGTCATGATGTATGCGTGCCACTTTATCTACCACTGCCTGGGCTACCCCATTCAGAGTGGACTGGACCGAAAACTCGGCGGCCACCATGCGTGCCACTTCTACATTGACGCGATCACATCCAGTGGCATCCTGTAATGCCTGGTATAAACCATCAGACATGAGAATGAGGAAACAACTAGAGCTGTCGATGCTGATCCCACCATGGACATACGGATCTGCTATCACAGGCTCCCTTATGGCACTCCTGTGAATTAACACAAAATCTTAATTAAAAATTAAGGTTCAATAAATTGTTGTTCCTTGCAATATTGTACATAATTTCTTGAATATAATCACCTTTCCCCCGATCTCCTCAATAGCTGATAGAAAATGTACTCAAAGCCCTGCCAACCACATTTTTTTTTACGTTAATGTGCATGTGGTTACAGTTACGGATATCATATCAAACCCAACCCTACATATTCCTATTTCAATGTCCATCTACATAGTCTCTAAATCCTGCCATCCTCCTTATCCCCATGTTTTAAACTCTGGCCATCCTCTATATATATACCAAACCTTGTCGATCTTCCATATCCATACTTTACTCCATGCCTATCCTCAATATTCTGATTCCTACCATCAACGATGAACGGGAATACAAATATATGACCAAGATAATAGACTTTTAGTGCATCTTTCATATAGTCATCATGGTGATTGTATGAATTCATTGCTGCACAAACCAGTTTAGAACTGATATGAAGCTAAAATGTTATTGCACCAAAAATAAGAACTTTCCACTTTGTCCAGTCATACCTACCTAAGTATATCTTTCCACTTTGTCCAGTCATACCTACCTAAGTATATCTTTCCACTTTGTCCAGTCATACCTACCTAAATATATCTTTCCACTTTGTCCTGTCATACCTACCTAAGTAGACCTTTCCACTTTGTCCAGTCATACCTACCTAAGTATATCTTTCCACCTTGTCCCGTCATACCTACCTAAGTATATCTTCCCACCTTGTCCCGTCATACCTACCTAAGTATATCTTCCCACTTTGTCCAGTCATACCTACCTAAGTATATCTTTCCACTTTGTCCAGTCATACCTACTTAAGTATATCTTTCCACTTTGTCTAATCATACATACCTTAGTACTTTCCACTTTGTCCAGTCATACCTACCTAAATGTATCTTCCCACTTGTCTAGTCATACCTACCAAAGTATATCTTTCCACTTTGTCCAGTCATACCTACCTAAGTAGACCTTTCCACTTTGTCCAGTCATACCTACCTAAGTATATCAATGTCTTTGTAGCCCCCTTTTACATGGTAATCCCCTATACAGCGTGTACTGTCAGAGCTCCCGATATGTCTGCACTGCTTCAGCTGTTCTGTATCTAAGCCGAGTTGGGCCAGACGGTTCAATTCCTCCTCATTCATTAAGGAATGGTCTACAGACAGCTGCATTACCCTCAGCATGCCTTCCTCATCCGTCGTACACAATAACGCACGCGAATCACCTGTAGATATAAAGGATACAATATGAGTATGGATCATCAACACTATCAACACATATAATTTGAAATCTTTCTTGTCTTTTCTTTTTCTTTCTTGGTTCATAAACAAGTACTTTTTAAATTAATAAATCATTAGTTATAACACAAAGCATCATTTCATACCTATAATTTAATACTTAAAATCAATAAATGTAGAATATCATTGCAATGAAATTAAAATATTAAAAAACAAAAATCAAAACAAATCTGCAATCCCTAGCACTTTCACAGCAACACTGCTCTTCAGGGGATGTTTAATGATGATGTTGGTATGGTAAGGATGATGTTACTTTACCAACATCATCATTAAACATCCCCTGAAGAACGGTAGCTGTGAAAGCACTAGGGATTGCAGATTTGCATTGATTTTTGTTTTTTCATATTTCTTACTTATATATAGATAAAATTAAGGTTTAAGTATACATATCAACAATACGGTTAAGATTTGCAATTGTTTTCATGGTACATGTATACCAATTAAGATTAAATAAAGTCACTTGACATGGATTTATCATCACCACTGTTTTTTGTTTTGCTTTTATTTTTTTCAATACTTACATTCAGTTATAAGGCATCAAAGTTTGAATCAAAATATAATAATAAAATACATAATACAAATGTATAAATCTTAGTAGAAAAGGCCATGAGGATTTCGATCCCTTGTCATAATATTTCACTCCTTGTCATAATATTTCACTTTGATGACATTAAGTTACAGTGATAGTGATACATACCAACATTGGCCACATAGAGTTTGTTGTGACATATCAGAGCCACTGTAGCTGTTGTACCCCCAGTGATCATTTTTTCCAGCTCATCAAGCTTACTCATGATATCTGGATATTGTCGACAGGCATCGTAATGGTCAAGTCCCTGAAACATGACATTATATATACAGTAAAACACATTTAGAAATATGATTTCAATAAATTAATGGTTTAAATGTTCAGTTCTTGTCAAGATTCCAATAAGATGTTTGTAATATGTATGTAACTATACTTATAATGTAGTGACTTTGTTGGTCTTCAGAGGTTTGTTATAAACCTGTTTTACTGTGTATGTACCAGTACTGTTATATGGTATACAAACAATGTAGTCATGGAAATAATGACGGCCTCTAAAAAGTTCTTGTCTCTATAATCTGTGGTACATGTATCTTGTGTATAAGATCATTGGCATTTGGTATTTTTTCTAATTTACCATCGGAGTCTTTTGATCAGGTCCTTTCTAATAAACAAATGTATGAGAGATAATGTGCAATGCAATGTGGCCATGTTTTTCTGATCCTTTTTTGTCATCGCTTACTTACAAAAAAATTGTAATGAAAGTTAGAATTAAAGCATCCAAGTCTAGGTCAAATTTCAAAAGCATGGATATGCTATTTGTTATGCTACGCTTTACCTCTGGAAGCTGAAGTTGAATAGTTGTTTTCTCAGCAAAGACATGGTCAATGGATTCAAAGAAACTTTTTTCCACAGCTATAAATGCCTGTAAGAACAAAATGCAATTCCATTTCATTTTATTAAAATTAAATAAAATTTCGTTTGTATCCGGTATTGAAAATCTCGCTCAATAAATGACAACTGTGGGTTATAAGGTTCCCTATCAGCATAAATATTATAATATAAGATTCCATGATAAATACCAAATTAGGATCTTAGGAAATAGCATTAGCCTATAGACCAGTCAAATATGTAATTTGACAGTTGGCTATTCTAGTTTCAGACTTTAATTTAGTACAAGGTAGCTAACTTGAGCAAATACCTGATTTAAAACCTCTTTTATTTCATCATCAGAGGTTGTCTCTCCTAATTGTCCTAGGAGCAATTCAGCTGGCATCCTCTGAGACGTAAAATTTGCTGCTTTACTGCCATCATGGCCATCAAATACTCCATACAAATAGCAATCGTCATCGAGTCTGAAATGGTAAAATCATTATACTTGTAAGCACTGTAATTTCTACTTGCAGTTGGTATTCATGAGCTTACCATGGTATGACTGCCAATTTTACAAAGGGATATTTTCCAAATGATTGTCGGAAGTAATCTACAGTATTCAAATGATTCCAAAGGGTACGGTGTTCTCCAAGAAACATATTTTTCTGTTTTTCACCTTTCTTTTCTTGTTCAAAATTTAAACTCTGTTCATTAATATGAGTGACTATAGAAACCACGGAGAATCTACAGATGGTAACTTAGAGTGTTTCATTGAACTTCCTGTAAAATAACACTAATTATATATATATATATATAATATGTTCAATAGACTTCAATAGAACTTTGCCAGTTTATCAGTATTTATTAAGTATTAACTACATGCACGGTTATTGGTATGAAATTTGTGCACTGTAAAAGTAAACATACAAATAGTATCAAAGAAAGGTCAACAGAAGAACTTCATAAAAATATGAGTTATACTTTACTAGGCATACATGTAATTAATTACTGATAGGAGGAAGAGATAATAAACCAACTTGAAATGGAAGCTCCTGTCCTCAAACTCGTGAAGCTCTCGTCGGAGACCATCTTCTCGGTAAGCCTGATTGGTGGAAAATCCTATACCAGATAGCTGACATACTGGGAGATCATCTGTCCAACTCAAGGCATGATCCTTAAATATAGTTTAATCATGAAGTCAGATATGATACATGTATATCAATTGGCAATCTGTGAACATGAAACATAAAACATGTACATTTAAAGTGCTAACTTACTAGATTGGGTGCTCGCAACCAGAGTCTCCAGAAATTTTTACAGATTTAGTTGTAGACATATGTATCTGTATGGCATATAACCTTACATGGGTATAGTAAAATTGGACTTGGTCCATCATCAGTGACCAGGTAGCTAGCTCAAAGCAATGTGCATCCGGCCAGCTAGTTTTCTAAGGTCCCAAATGCAAATTCTAACCCAGGTTTGGTCACTTTATTTTCTCCTCACCTGTTACGATGTACAAAATTGGCAAGATTAATTTGCTAACTCCAGTTTTAAGCATTGTGATTACAATAAAATGTGAATACTTTGAGAAAGTAGGTAGGAATATTAAATCCAGGTACATATAACTTGATCAGTAAAGAAATATATATAGATGTGCAGATATGTAAATGTTTCTGCCAATATGTCTACATGTGTATGTCTGGTGGGTATATTACAGTAAATCAAGCATAAGTAATAACAATACTGTAACTGGATTCGACAACGGTGTTGACACTGCATTTACCTTTCTCCTGTTATATATAGATGAGTAGACATCGTCATATATCTGTCAAAATGTCTATGGCTAGTGGGCCAGATTAACTCAAGCATACATGTATGTAAGCGATAATAATTTTGTAACTATATATAAGAGAAGAAAATGTGTATGTAGTGGTCAGATTATGGTTTGAATCCGGGACTTGATATTCTACTGACTGATCATGAGCTACCTGGTCATTGATGGATCGACATGCTACATTCCTCCCTCCTTTCTTCAAGTCTACATAAAAACAGAATAATTAACTTACAAGCTTGCATACATGTATATATTATTATATTCCCTACTATTGTGGTAATATAAGCGTAACTATTTAAACTGACAATGCAAGCTCGCCAAATTTGTAACAGGAGAGAAAATGTAGATGAAGGTCCAAACAGGGAGCTCCGAAAACTAGCTGGATGCTACATATACCTTGTGACAGTGGTCACCGATGATCGACCCAGTCCAATTCTGCTAAAAATTTATATAAAGAAGTCATATGACCTCTTTTTTATAAATAAAAGATCTCTGATCTCAAAAAGTTTCAGTTAGCCAAAATTCAACGGGATACTTCCTTTCAGTGGGACCTATGTAATTAAGGCCAACAAAAAACTAGCACTCTTTGTGTAGCTACAAATGTACCTGGGATCTATATCTGCCTTAAATATCAGTACTCAGTAGTAGGCAATATTATAACATTGGGCCTTTATAAGACCGACCTATAGTAAACGTAAACATGTTACAGTGTAACCTCCCGAAACCGAACCTTCTCAAAACCGATCACCTCTAGAAACCGAACATGGATGTCATGTACAGAATGAATTCCTCTTTATTAATAGTATATAAAACTTCCCAAAACCGATCCCTCCAATTCCGAATACCAGACCGATTTTGAGATCGGAATAGTCAAATGTAACTAAAATACACTTCTGAAAACCGGCCTTACCTGAGCGACACCGATAGATTGCATATTGAGGTCTGATCAACCGACCGTGAAATACACACGTACCTGTACCATAGTTGTCGCATGCCATGTCCTGGGGCATGCATATGTATACAGATGTGTAGGCTATAGGTACACGGTAATTATACCCGAGATAGTGGTGAAATTATTTAATCATGTCTATTGTTTAGATATTTAACGAAAATCTACCACGTGCACGCGGTTTGTTTACGGTATGAAAACAAGCAGAGCTAGTAATAAAGAGATAGTTTCGTATTCAAATCACACAGGTTTTTTTTATTTACATATGTCGTAAATTATCTGTATGAAGAAGCCGAAGCCATGTATTGTTTTAGAAAATGACTATGTCATATAATGACCTGCATCGACTGATCATCGTGTAATTAGACCATATAATTTGATTCTTGACGTAACCGAAAGCGATCGGCCGTATGTAGGTTAGTGCAGACGAGAACATCCACAAGAACATTCACGCAACTAACTAACTAAACTACGTTTATAAGCGGTAACAAAATCAAGATTGTTGTAATCCATTCCTTTAAAACGTATGATTCTCTCCTTTGTGATAACATTCACATTAACAATCAATATCGGTCGCTTTTTACGAACACTAGGCCAAGGACGTATATGAGAAGGATAAGTCACACTGGGTTTTGGGGAAGTCCGAGGCAGGCGCTTTTGTGTTTGTGCACTGACCGTGACGTTGGGCGACGACTGATTTTCCTTTGATATCCGCCGGCACAGCCTTTGATGTAGCTTGCGGGTGCGAGGGTTACCGTCTTACTTTCTGAAGCGGTGCTGTCATTTCATGAGCTGTCAATTTTTTAACGAAAATTTAAGAGATATCCCCTAAATATTCCGTCTTTAAAGCAAGTTATAAACGTCGTGAAATTTAATAAACTCTACAATGGTGTTTCGTTTGACTCGATAAGACAAGTATTTGTTGAGAAAAACGGTTTTTATTCCCGGTTCATAGGCGTCTCGCGTGGTGTTTTAGTAATGTAAAGAGACAGACACGAATCCTTCTCACTTATAAATCCTTGACTAGGCATACATGCGGTACACTAGTGTAAAAAACGACTTCCGATCGATTAAATCCGGATCGTAATGATCGGTATTCGGTTCACTTCTCCAAACCGAACCCTCTCTAAACCGGCCGAAATTATGTGCACCGACCATGATCGGTTTCGGGAGGTTCCACTGTATCATCATTCTGATTCAGTCACGTTCAACATAAGGATCATGTGATGTCTCTCCTTCTCTCCATCAACCCAAATTTCCTAACTTCTGAAGACCATCACCAGCCTCTAAATCGTGATGGAATGAAATGTATAGTTCCGCCTGAATGATTCCGTACCTGTAATCCCAGTCTGGGTGGGGAACCTACAGAACCGTTGGACAGCCTGCTATTGGCCATGACAATTCCTGAATGTCAAATGCATCCGACTTTATACTTCTAGGCCTAGTGTAAACGCAGACATGACAGCTTCTGTAGGGAAGTTGGGAAACCCACCATTCACGCATGCGCAGATTTTTACTTCCTCTCGGTTGTAAACTTCCGGTTCGCTCAAACATGTGCATAGATTTCCTTCGCTTTTCCTTCTACAACTGAACGATTGAGGTAACATCGCATTTATTGTAAACAACTTTACAATGTAGGTTGGAAAAATGAAAATGTTTTGTTCGGGTGTTATTGGTATAGTATACATGTGTGTAATAATCTAATTGTGTTCTTGCTAAATGTAAATGTTGTGTTGGTAAATGGTTATCTCCCTTGTCCTGTCAATGTGACATCTAAAATACAAATAATAACAGCGATGACAATCATTCATGTGAAATATTAATCACAAGAGAGTACAAATTTAATTCAATGTATATGTAGACAACATTACAAAATTATGAATTATTTCATGTGCATGACATTGTATTTAATTTGTACATGTACATTAAGAATCTAACTTAGCTATAATTTTATTTAAATTTTAATATTTAGATCTATAATCTAATTTTATTAAAAAACCAAAACATTTATCATAACATCTTATTTAAACAATGCAATATCATATCTCTGTAGCGTTGGAATTTTATTGTACTAAAGTGATGATGTCACCTATAGCTTCGCACTAGAGGGAATTTCGATTCCCAGTAAGTCTGGGGTCGCATGTTGACGAGCCCAGCTGGCAGTACACTGCTCTCACCCTGTTACATATCTATGATTGTGTAGCTGGATAAGACTGGATCGATCATCGGTGATCAAGTAGCTCGATCAGCGGTAGAGCATTCGGCTAGTTTTCGGACTGTGACATCCTCGAAACTCCAAGGGTTCTAATCACTACACCGTTGGACTATCTCATAGCAAAATTGAAGACTCCCGAGTAGCCATTTCATTAGTCTAAGCTTAGGCAAGAATTTATAAGTGAGAAGGATTCGTGACTGTCTCTTTACAATACTAAACACCACCCAAGACGCCTATGAACCGGGAATAAAAACTGTTTTTCTCAATAAATACTTGTCTTATCAAGTCAAACGAAACACCAATGTAAAGTTTATTAAATTTCACGACGTTTATTACTTGCTTTAAAGACGGAACATTTAGAGGATATGTCTTAAATTTTCGTTAAAAAAAAATCGAAAGCTCATGAAATGACGGCTCCGCTTGACAGCTCCGCTTCAGAAAGTAAGACGGTAACCCTCGCACCCGCAAGCTACATCAAAGGCTGCCCGGCGGATATCAAAGGAAAATTGTCGCCCAACGTCACGGTCAGTGCACAAACACAAAAGCGCCTGCCTTGGACTTCCCCAAAACCCAGTGTGACTTATCCTTCTCATATACGTCCTTGGCTTAGGGCTATTTTCTGAGAAAAACGCCTGACCAATCAAAATTTTTGTTTGAATCTTCGGTTGCGTGGGGACTGTCTCGCTTGTGTGCCATCTGTGTTAAGATTGTTTGCCAATTAAAGACTGAAGAGTAATCTTTGAATCTACACTATTCAAGATATTTTATCAATTATCACAAATACTTGGGTATGTAGCAACTACTGGAGACGGTTTGTTGCATTACATATGATTTTGTATAGGGAACAATATGTGATCAAAACCCATTGAGTATCCAGGACGGCCAAATGCTCTATCGCTGAGCTACATGATCACTTCTTGGACTCCATCACTTCATCACTTTCCAATTGGCTGGTGGTAAAGTCACTTGCATTGCCATCATGGTCAGATGGGGAGGGCTTGTGGTAAAGTATAACTTTCACCATTTGGCCACCATGGCCCAGATGTGGAGGGCTAGTGGTAGAGTATTAGGATGCTAGTGGTAGAATATCAGAATACCTTCACCATTTGGCCACCATGGCCAAGATGTGGAGGGCTTAGTGGTAGAATATCAGGATGCTAGTGGTAGAATATCAGAATACCTTCACCATTTGGTCACCATGATCTGATGTGGAGGGGTAGTGGTAGAGTATCAGGATATATACCTTTACCATTTGTCACCATGACCCAGATGTGGAGGGCTAGTGACAGAGTATCAGGACACCTTCACCATTTGGCCACCATGGCCCTGATGTTGAGGGCTAGTGACAGAGTATCAGAATACATTCACCATTTGGCCACCATGACCCAGATGTGGAGGGCTAGTGACATAGTATCAGGACACCTTCACCATTTGGCCACCCTGACCCAGATGTGGAGGGCTAGTGACATAGTATCAGAATACCTTCACCATTTGGCCACCATGGCCCTGATGTTGAGGGCTAGTGACAGAGTATCAGAATGCCTTCACCATTTGGCCACCATGGCCCAGATGTGGAGAGCTAGTGACATAGTATCAGAATACCTTCACCATTTGGCCACCATGGCCCTGATGTTGAGGGCTAGTGACATAGTATCAGGACACCTTCACCATTTGGCCACCATGGCCCAGATGTGGAGGGCTAGTGACATAGTATCAGAATACCTTCGCCATTTGGCCACCATGACCCAGATGTGGAGGGCTAGTGACATAGTATCAGAATGCCTTCACCATTACGCCACCATGACCCAGATGTGGAGGGCTAATGGTAGAGTATCAGGACACCTTCACCATTTGGCCACCATGGCCCTGATGTTGAGGGCTAGTGACAGAGTATCAGAATGCCTTCACCATTACGCCACCATGACCCAGATGTGGAGGGCTAGTGGTAGAGTATCAGGACACCTTCACCATTTGGCCACCATGGCCCTGATGTTGAGGGCTTGTTTTTGTTTTTTTGTTTGATTATTTTAAAGCCCATTTTACAGCCAGGGTCATGTTAGGACGGCCTCCCATGTATGCAGTGTGCAGCTTGTGTGAAGTGCGAGGTGCTTGTTTTGGGAGACTGCAATATGTTTGTGTTTTGTCTTCTTGTATAGTGGAACTGTTGCCCTTTTAATAGTGCTATATCACTGAAGCATGCCGCTGAAGACACCAAGCAACACATCCAACCCGGTCGAATTATACTGACAAAGGGCGAACCAGTCGTCCCACTTCAGTTATGCTGAGCGCTAAGCAGGAGCAGAAAGTACCACTTTTATAGACTTTGGTGTATCTTGGCCAAGGGACAGAACCCAGAGCCTTCCTCACAGGGGCGAACGCTCAACTCAAGGCCAAAAGTGAGGCGGTGCTAAGGGAGGCATTAGGAAACATAAAGTCAGTTAGGAAGAAGAGAAAAGATCAGGTCCTAAATTTAGTCACCTTTTACAATCATGCAATAGGGACAGCATGAACAATTCTAACGCCCTACCTGCAGTGCCATGTGGAGGGCTAGTGACAGAGTATCAGAATACTTTCACAATTTGGCCACCATGGCCCAGATTTGGAGAGGTAGTGGAAGAGTATCAGAATACCTTCACAATTTGGCCACCATGATCTGATATGGAGGGCTATAGTAGTGGAGTGTCAGGATATCTTCCCCTGCTGAAGCTTAGGCTAGTGATATAGTATCAGGACATCTTAATAACCACTCGGCCACCACAGCCTAAGAGGTGGAAAGCTAATGGAGGAATGTTTGGACACCGCCTTTACCTTTTGGCCTCTTTATAATTATTTCATTTTTTTTTCCAGCACTGATAACGTGATGCCCCTGAAGAGGGAAGTATTATCAGTGTATAGACGTGCCCTGAGATTAGCTAATAACTGGGCCAGGTACTCCTTCCAACCTGAAGATGTCCTGACTGAAAAGGAGTACATCCGAAGTGAATCCAAAAAAATATTTAGGAAAAACAAATATGTAAGTTTCATTCTACATACCAGATATTGAAAGGGCTTATTGAAATGTTCTCTGCTTCAACTCATTCATTCCAAAAATTTCACAATGGACTGTTCTTGTCCTCGATTTGGAAGAGTCTAAATATGTCTTCAGGGTTGAATGGTAAATCTTTCGACCAATTTAAATTCATATTACCCTACATTGATGTACACATATTTGCAGAGGTATGGCCCGTTGTATTTTATGGCCATTGATTTGACCTTATTATAGAGTAGATAATTATAACTTCAAGATTTGAATAGGATTTTAATAAAGCTTGGAACACTACTTCATCATGATCAATCACATTTTGGATTAGTTCATGATAATGAACTTGTGCTTCGAATGTAATAATTGTGATAGCTGGTAAATTTTATGTTGAAGTTTTCAATTAATTAATTTCCACCTGTTTATCTTGGGTAGATTACAAATGATCAAGAAATTCAGGATCACATTAAAGAAGCTGAAACAAGAATAGAGATGGGTAAGTTTTTATGATGGTGGAGTCTAAGTGGCCATACAAATTGTTCTTACTTAATTAACTAACAATGATTCTGAGACAGAGTACTAGTATTATTTTGTATTTATGAAAGTAGTTCATTACTTCCCCAGCAATGTTAGAGGTATAGCATAATAAGACACTTTTGAAACATTAAAAAGGGGCTTCGGTGGCCAAGTGGTTAAGATGTCCTGACAGCCTTCACCTCTGGAATTCCAGTTTGAATCCTATGTGGGGCAGTTGCCAGGTATTGACTGAAGGTTGATTTTTTTCTCTGGGTACTCTGGCTTTCCTTTCCAACAAACCAGGCGTGTACTTACATGACCCTGGCTTTATAGAAAGTTAAACTAAAAAAAAAAAAAACAAGGGACCAATGGGCCCGAATCACTCACCTGCAATCTGGTAATCATGTATGGATCATACTTAACAAATAGAGTAAATAAGAATCTATATCATCCCTAAGCACATTTGAGGCCCCTTTGCCTTTTGGTTATAAAAAAGAAGTCGTTTAAAGATTTTAGTCTATATGACCCCTGTGACCTTGAATGAAGGTCAAGGTCATTCATTTGAACAAACTTGGTAGCCCTTGATCCCAGCTTGTCACAGGCCCAATATCAGGTCCCTAGGCCTCTAGGTTATTTAGAAGAAGTCTGTTAAACATTTTCACCTATTTGACCCCTTTGATCTTGAATGAAGGTGAAGGTCATTCATTTGAACAAATTTGGTAGCCCTTGATCCCAGCATGCTATAAGTCAGGACTCTAGGTCTCCAAGTTTTAAAGAAGAAGTTGTTTAAAAGGAAAAGTTGACGCCCTTTGGGCAGGTGAGCTAAAAAACCATAAACCAAACCTAATTAAGCATTCAGCAAAATAATGTCCGATAAAAATAGACTGACCAGTAACCTCTCATGTTATTCAAGTAATAGTTTACCAGCTTTACTGTAAATTGGATTGTATAACTATTACTTATTTTAATAACAAAAGACTTGTAAGTTGTAATTTGGTCAACTTTTTTCTATAGTGATATGTTTATTATATATTAATTTGCACTTGATTTCTCTAATATTTAATATCTAATTTACAGCCATCCATTACAGAACACCCTACCCAAGGCCTGTAAGTAAAACTGGCAAGATTATAAATGTTACAGCATACAATTTGTAAAGTAAAGTATTCATTAACATTTATTTATAACATTGGACTGAAGACTGAAAACATCATTGCTTTCTTCACAGGGACTTAGCACAATATTCCAACTAAAGATCTAAATATTTTATTTACTAGCCTTGTATATACTAATATAATACACACATTGATATATAAACCATTGTCTGGAAATTCACAGCCAACTTCATTTTGATGTAAGGAGGAGTAAAATCACAGCTCTATTTGAATACTTCGGTTATTTGGTTGTTTTCTAGTAGAAAAACATTGATTGATTTATGTAGAATCATGCATTTTGTTACACAATATATATTCATTGGTACTAAAATAAATTCAGACACTAGAATTTCCAAATTCACTTCATTTCAGGTAAACATACCTCAGAGTGTCCTTCCTCCATTAAGCGCCAAGTTAAAGAAAGGTCAGCGGAGGGCAATCAAACAGTCCAAACCTATTTACCTCAAATCCTATGACGACGATGATACGTGATCATGTGGTGCATGTTAGCCCTGAATTCATCATTATTCAACTAGATATGTTAAAACTGAATGTCACATAGTTTGTCGATGCTTCCTTTTGCACATTTAAGCACAAGAGTGATTAAAAATCCTGATACCCGAGTAACAAAATGGTGAATTATTATAAAATGTTTATATGAAAATTACCATATGTTACCAGCATTTGAAGAACATATTCAGATTGATAAAATAATGCAGTGTGTGAGTGACCAGATTCATTATGGCAGACATTCAATTACACACTGGAATGCTACCAAACATAGCTTACCAGTAGTTTAGTTGAATTAATAAATATAACTTATTTTAGGATTAGATACAATTTTAAACTTCTTTTTTTTTAAATAACAAATGATAATTGTGTCTCAATATTGTGTAAATTTGAATGTAAATGTACATAAAATGATAATGTTATTTTCAAATATGAATGTGATCTACATTGTTTAACTTATGTGAAACAAATCTCTTTTTTGTATAGATTATACAATTTATTTCTGTCATGGCAATGAATTATTTCAAAATCTTTTAAAGTCAATGTCCTTTGTAATTTTAGGTCATCTGACCCACAGATGACCTATAGTCATCATGCTTCATCACCGGGCCGTCTGTAAACTTTCCATTCAAAAGACTATGTTCAATAACTGAAAGACCCAGGGTACTCATATTGGGCCTGAAGCATGCTGCCATGAATGGCTATTGGATTTGTTCAAATAAATGACCTTAACCTTCATTCAAGGCCACATGGATCAAATACATGTAGGTTAAAATCTTTACACAAATTCTTTTCAATAAATAAGAGGCTGAGAGACCCGATATTGGTCCTGTAGCACACTGGTATGAAGGCCGAACAAGTTTGTTCAAATAAATGACATTCATTCAAGGTCACATAGGTCAAATTTGGTAGAACCTTTTCAACACAATAAGTAAAAAGAGACCTTGGAACCTGATATTGGGACTGTAACATGCTGGGTTATATAATTAAAAGACTACCAAGTTTGTTCATATTGAACTTGACTTTCATTCAACGTCACAGGGGTCAAATAGGCTACATTCTATTACGATGTACTGTACAATTCTGTTCTTCCATATGTGGCATTTCGTCCATCGTATATCAACTGTGCTTCCGTTGGTAAAGCTATAGTAATTACAATCTATATATATTTCTTAAGTATCTTCCTTGTATTTTTTCCTTTTTGTTCCTTGTCTTGTATATAACAGCCAGGAAGTGGCCAACTTGGATCATACCGGTAATGTATTTTAATTTGTTTATTTTGACTATTGGGACTCTATCCTTCCCATCCTAGGAAGCCACACCCTTTGATAGTCTATTTCAAATTTGTTTCTTTTCCCATGATATGCTCCAGACAAATCACAATTCAAACAAATCTTTTCATTCCTACTGCAGAAGAAGGTTGAAACATTTTTTTGATTCCCATATTGTGCTTCATTCTAGGAGATCAGAACCATAGTTTCTCCAAAATTGATTCTTCAGCCAATTACACTGCAGACCATCTTGTCAGGCGACGTCTGCTGTCCGCCATTTGTAAACTTTTCATTCAGGCGACTTCTTCTCAATAACCAAAAGGGCCAGGGTACTGATATTTGGCCTGTAGCATGCTGGGATGAAGAGCTACCAAGTTTGTTCAAATGAATGACCTTGACCTTCATTTAAGGTCACAGGGGTCAAAAAGGCTAAAATCTTCAAATGACTTCTACTCAAGAACCAAAAGGCCCAGGGTATTGATATTGGACCTGTAGCATGCTGGAATGAAGGGCTACCAAGTTTGTTCAAATCAATGACCTTGACATTCATTTAAGGTCACAGGGGTCAAATAGGCTAAACTCCCTTAAACAACTTCTTCTGAATAACTAAGAGGCCTAGAGACCTGATATTGGGCCCCTGACATGCTGGGATGAAGGGCTATTCAGTTTGTTCAAATCAATGACCTTGATCTTCATTCAAGGTCACAGGGGTCAAAATGCTAACATCTTTAAACGACTTCTTCTCAATAACCAGAAGGCCCAGGGTACTGATATTGGGCCTGTAGCATGCTGAGATGAAAGACTACCAAGTTTGTTCAAATTAATTACCTTGACCTTCATTTAAGGTCACAGGGGTCAAATAGGCTAAAATCTTTACACAAATTCTTCTCAAGATCCAGAGTGTCCAGGGTACTGATATTGGGCATGTAGCATGCTGGGATGAAGAGCTACCAAGTTTGTTCAAATGAATGACCTTGACCTTCATTCAAGTTCATAGGGGTCAAATCCTTTAAACGACATCTTTTCAAGAACCAAAAGGCCCAGGCTACTCATATTGGTCCTGCAGCATGCTGGGATAAAGGGCTACCAAGTTTGTTCAAATCAATGACATTGACCTTCATTCCAGGTCACAGGGGTCAAATAGGCTAAAATCTTTAAACGACTTCTTCTCAAGAACTGAAAGGCTCAGGATACTCATATTGGGCCTGCAGCATGCTGGGACGAAAGGCCACCAAGTTTGTTCAAATAGGCTAAAATCTTTTAAGACTTCTTTAGAATAACTAGGAGCCTAGAAACCTGATATTGGGCCTGTGACCTGCTTGGATGAAGTGCTACAAAGTTTGTTCAAATGAATGACCTTGACCTTCATCCATGGTCACAGGGGTCAAATAGGCAAAAATCTTGAAATGCCTTTTTTTGTGAATAACTAAGAGGCCTAGAGACCTGATTTTGGGCCTGTGACAAGCTGGGATGAAGGGCTACCATATTTGTTTTAAACAAGAGGCCAATGGGCCTTAACGGTCATCTGACTCATGGCACAAAACAACAAAGTCACAGTATAAAGTAGTGGTTAACAATTAATATAAACAATACAAGGAACTCCTTAGTTGAATGTGCAAGTTTCTGAAATAGGTAAATGTCATTTGTTGAACAAACTTGGTAGCACTTCATCCATATATGGTTGTAACCCATTCAAGGATTAATATAAGGAGGAGTCAGATTTTAAAGCCAAATTTCAGCAAAGCTCCCATTTTTTTGACCTCCGCCGTACTATCCCCATGGGTCTTAGCTCTATCCTTTATAAAATATGATTGTCCTCACCTAAAGTTCCCCCTTCTGAATCAATTAAAACCCATATAGACCAATTTTCATTGAGATATCGGAGATTGAACCCGAACACAGGAAGTGGGCCAGCGGCCATTTTGGAATACCAAAATATTTACGAAAATGTTTGCATGTTATTCAGCATCAATTAAAACCCCTATAGACCAATTTTCATTGAGATCGGAGACTGAACGCGAACACAGGAAGTGGGCCAGCGGCCATCTTGGAATACCAAAATATCTACGAAAATGTTTGCATGTTGTTCGGCATCATTTAAAACCTCTATAGACCAATTTTCATTGAGATCAGAGACTGAAACCTTAAAAAACAGGAAGTGGGCCAGCGACCATCTTGGAATACCAAAATCTTTACGAAAATGTTTGAATGTTGTTCCGCATCATTTAAAACCTCTATAGACCAATTTTCATTGAGATCGGAGACTGAAACCTGAAAACAGGAAGTTGGCCAGCTAAAATTAAGAAAATTTGCCCTTTTGGGGCCCACCCTCAGCTCCTAGGGGTCGGACCAGACTCATTTATATAAAATATGATTGTCCTTCCCCAATGATGTTTCACTCCAAATATGGATGAAATTCATCCAAGGATGAAGGAGTAGTATGATTTTAAAGCTAAATTTAAGAAAATTTCCACATTTGGGGCCCCACCCCTCAGCCCCTAGGAGTCAGACCAGGCTCATTTATATAAAATATGATTGTCCTTCCCCAATGATGTTTCACACCAAATATGGATGAAGGAGTAGTAGGATTTTAAAGCTAAAATTAAGAAAATTTCCACATTTGGGGCCCCACCCCTCAGCCCCTAGGAGTCAGACCAGGCTCATTTATATAAAATATGATTGTACTTCCCCAATGATGTTTCACACCAATTATAGATGAAATCCATCCAAGGAGGAAGGAGGAGTAGGATTTTAAAGCTAAATATAAGAAAATTTCCCCATTTGGGGCCCCACCCTCAGCCCCTAGGAGTCAGACCAGGCTCATTTGTATAGCCCCTAGGGGTCGGACCAGGCTCATTTATATAAAATATGATTGTCCTTCCTAAATGATATTTTACACCAAATATGGATGAAATTCATCCAAGGATGAAGGAGGAGTAGGATTTTAAAGCTAAAATTAAGAAAATTTGCCCTTTCGGGGCCCCGCCCCTCTGACCCTAGGGGTCGGACTATGCTCATTTATATAAAATATAATAACCCTTCCCCAATGATGTTTCACACCAAATATGGATGAAATCATCCCAAGGATGAAGGAGGAGTAGGATTTTAAAGCGTAAAATAAGAAAATTTGCCCTTTCGGGACCCCATTCCTCAGCCCCTAAAAGTCAGACCAGGCTCATTTATATAAAATATGATTGTCCTTCCCCAATGATGTTTCACACCAATTATAGATGAAATCCATCCAAAGATGAATGAGGAGTAGGATTTTAAATCTAAAATTAAGAAAATTTACCCTTTCGGGGCCCCGCCCCTCTGACCCTAGGGGTCGGACTATGCTCATTTATATAAAATATATTTACCCTTCTCCAATGATGTTTCACACCAAATGTGGATGAAATCATCCCAAGGATGAAGGAGGAGTAGGATTTTAAAGCGTAAAATAAGAAAATTTGCCCTTTTGGGACCCCACCCCTCAGCCCCTAGGGGTCGAACCAGGCTCATTTATATAAAATATGATTGTCCTTCCCCAATGATGTTTCAAACAAAATATGGATGAAATCCATCAAAGGATGAAGGAGGAGTAGGCTTTTGTGTGCACGATGACGGACAAAACACGATGACAATAGGTCATCCTGACCTTCGGTCAGATGACCTAAAAAATGACCTTGATCTTCATTAGAGATCACGGGGGTCAAAATGGCTAATATCTTTAAATGACTATGTTGTATTGTGCCAATAGTCAGATGACCGTTAAGGCCCATAGGCCTCTTGTATACAAAATGTTGGCAGATGGACATCAGACACTGCAAGTATATTTTCCAAAGAAGGAAATACAAACTGGGATAGCAATGATTTCTTTAGTCTGGACTGGTTAAAAAATCTTTCAGAAGATTCTTGATAAGGCTTATTCATATTTTCATATTTCATATCTGTGGTATTATGTAATTTTAAAGTATACAGAGTACCGGTATATGTACCTTGTAATTGTTGTATATTAATATCACTCAGTTGAATAAAAATAGTTTCAATGACTACTAGTTGAAGAAATGCCTAACTCTTGTCATTTCAGAACAGAACAGATTTATAAAGAATTTGAATGTGCAAAATCACAAGAGGAACTACATGTATTGTACATAACTTTGTAAACATCCTTTATAATCTGTACCTCAATAACCAGATATATATATGTACTCTATCGAAAAGTAAAGATACAATAAACTTCACAGATATGCCACATCCAGACCAAAGATCATTTTTTCCTCCAACAATATCAGTGATTCACTACACAATAAATGAGAGGGATATATATAAAACAACACAAGTTTATATCAACCTGACTTTTACTGGTGCATGGCAAATGTAGACATTTAGACCACAAAGTATTTGTGTAGAAATAACTTTCTAACAAAGAGCAACCCAAATATACTGTCAAGATACAAGCCTGGACATCATACACAGTTAGACTGTTCAATTATACTCAAGATCTGTACAGATTTTAACATATCAAATGCAGCTCTACAAAGGCAAACATATTCATACATACTACACCGTATTCAATTCTGATGTTGCTAAAAGGATAATAATATTATTTCTATTTCTACTTAATACTTACATACAAAAAATATTCTTTAAGCTCAAAAGCAAGCCATATATATTTGTTTGATAAAATTGATTAATATGGTTGGGCTTTTTCAGGAATATCACAAAAAAAATTTTTTTTAAAGAAAGAATATTTAAATAATGCATTTTTTCAATCACAGATGTGGAAACAAATAATTGTCAATATATCTTATAATCATTGTATAGGCTATACCACAATCACAGTTTTATTGCACACAAAAAAAATCTCAATATGATGGACCGCTCGACTGTCAATTTTGATTTAAAAGTTAATATTAACTGTCATTTAACCAAGAGTGGTCAACTAAAAGTTCAATGTTAAACCTTTAGAATATAAAAGGTATTAGTTACACAGCCAGAATGAGTCATTCTTCTGATCATAAGGGAACTTGAAAATTTGTTCCTTGGAATGTGTTTCTGTTTCCATGCTTTCCTTTTGTAACCATATTTCTTGGTCACCATGTGGTGCAGCCTTCTCCATATCCGTGATGCTGTGTGCCACTGGGGGAAGCAGCCACTGATCAATATCGATCTCTCCATGCTGTTTGGTGACTTTGTCCCATGTGGCACAGGACAGGAAAGGAGTACTTGTGGGGAGTAGTCTGTTAGCATTATCTAGACGCAACCAAACCTGGCTGTCTGGCTTCTCAAGGAATACTGGGAATTCTGTTGTCTCTTGATTGTTGAGTTGGTTGTTCTTTTCATTCAGTAGCCAGTCACTGGTTTCTTTACTGGCCTGATGGAACTGTTCTATTCCTGTACACCGAGTGGTTGGTCCAACATTCTTTCCGCCATTGGCAAGCCATTTCTGGTTGTCATTGCCATGTTTAAAGATACTGAAGCCTGGCAGATCAGTGACATTTGTGCCACTGATTCTGTGGTGTTCCTCAAGGCAAGAGGGTGTTCCTAAACAATCTATGAATGACTGGCATGGTTCATTGGCCTTGCACACACTTCCAATTTCTTCTTTCTCTGTCTTGCTGCTCTTGATCCACAGTTTGTCAGCGAGATAGTTCCCCAGATTCTCTATCTCAAGAGGTTTCTCTGGTTTGTCACAGCATGATTCTCCACAGCAACCAGACTTCTGGGTGGAAAATAAACATGTAATGATGATAGATTCATACAGAACCATGTTGTATTATGGTAAATGTTGTCAAATATTCAATGCTCTCCTTAAACATCAGTTACTGTATGTTACATTTAGTTTTTATCTAAAGTTTAATTTCAACCATGCTTTTATCAATCTTTGTTTCAATTATTGAATTATATTTTTGGTTATTAAGTTAGCTTTCTGTTCTTCCTATATCAGAACATATACCACATTTGATAAACTTAATTTGTACCTGTTTTGGTGCTAGCCAAATAGACAAATCATCATTTCTCTTGGCAAGATAACTGCCAATAACATCAGGAGCACTTGTCTGGTCATTGGCTGTTGGTTTAGAGTCAGACTTCAGAAGCCATTCCTCTCTTGGTGAAGCCGTCCAGTAGCCAATGTCTATCACTGGGGTGGTCCCAGAAGTCTGGTCCATCATGTCCTCAGTTTCCAGCACCCCTATCAATGATTAGGGTAGTCTTGGCACTTGTGCTTTTATAGATTAACCTTTTACACTATATTTTAAACATATTAGCATTTTGAACAGTTAAAATACTTCTCAATATTTTTAACAAGAATTTCGTGAATGATCAAGTGTTCAACTTGTAAAGAGCTGTTTCTTGGTTTGGTATATTTCAATAAATAATTATAGAATTTTTTCTGTTCAGACAACGAAGTATCATAAGTTGTTCTAAATTATGCTACTTTTTACCTGAAGCCACCGAGCCATCCACAATCTCAAAGTCATCTTCCTCCTCCATGTCTGGGTTCTGTTTGATTTGAAGCAGCCAAGTGTCAATACTGGAGGTGGTGGAAGAGAAAGTTGGGACTCCTCGTGGAGTACAGCTGCCAGACATACTGGACGCTGTGCTTGGTGCACTGCAAAATGACACCGACGGAGAAACCTCTAGCTTGTCAGGGGAGATAACTGACATGATAGGTTGTCGACCAGAGCCGGACACTTCAGTAGAGGAGGATTTTAGCCAATCAGATGGATCTTTACTAAATGCTGGGAAGGCAAAAGTTGGTTGTAAGGCAGATGTGGTGGTTGTGGCAGCAGTGGAGTGGGTCAGCCAGTCTTCGGGGCAGGCAGACAGCTTGGGTATATGGACATCAATCTGGTGAAGAAATATGGTTCAAAAATCAACATTCTGTAAACTCTGATGCAGATTTCAGTATTTAGTTGTCAATGAACTGATATTACTTTGACAATTATTTAAAACCTTAAAACTAAATTTGGCTTAAGCAGAGACTTTTCCATTGATTTAAGGACACAAAATTCAATGTGCGACTTCACTTTTTGTACATTGATCATAACAATATAGCTAAACTGATAAACTTTTATGTATACAAAATGTACTTACATCACGACTTTTGGTTTTGGCATGTTTAATTTCCTCTACAGTTTTGTACAGAATGTGGTGTTCTGCGTCGTCATAGTCCTCAAAGTGAGGTGGCAGACTAGCTGCTGGACTGCGAGGGTCCATGAATTGTGCAGTCAAAGGAAACCCTGTATGATCCACACGTCCATAGTTAACAATCGCATCCTTTAGGGCGGCACTATCAGCCCTGAAACTGATGTAGGGGGTCTCCTCTGGCCTAAGGTCATTCCTGGAAGCACATAATTGTTCTTAGTTCAATATTTACCACTCATCAAAAAAATATGTTTATATGAAATCCAAAAGTGAACAATTTAGAAAATCATGCACACACTAGTCAGTTTTTTTTTTGTTTTTTTTTTGCTCTTTTCTATGATAAGAACATGTATTCAATTTTTTTGCTCTTTTCTGTGATTAGAACATACATTGGAGCCATGGCCTTTAAGATTGAATACGGTGTTTTGGTTGTTAATCATGAGGGTACACATATATATTAGGCCTTTGTTATTATCACACAAAAACAAGTCTCAACAAATTCACAAGAAGCACGAAAATATTTCTACATAATGCAATTAAACCTAAACCTATGTGTTCAGAAGTTTCCATCTAACAAGCTACTTCGCATGGCATAGGACAGCAAAAGGAATTTTCAGACACAGCACAAATTAAATTTTGAATGTACAGGTATAAAAGTGTGTCTCTGAACTACTAGTTAGGGTAAAACTTACATATCAAAGGGTATGTTGGTGCCTGTCCCTCCAAGCTGGCCCTGTAGACTGGTAAGCAGACTGTGAAGACGTACCAGCTGACCATGAAGTACCTCTTCTTTACTGCTGTGAATGAGGTCCACCTGATTAGCCAGGAATACTTGACGGTTCCACAAAGACCTCAGGTGGCGTAGAAAATTTGTGTTCAAACTGCTCTTTACCTAAAAGTATCAAGTGATTCAGGGTTCAAAATTTATAAAAGATCTGTAGACATGGCCTGTGATGATCATTAAGTTAGAAAAAAATTAATCAAGATTACTAGTGGCATAATAGATTAAGTAGTTCAAAAGTATTTTAATTTTCTAACAACAGAACTGTAACATTTTTAGTGGTTATTCTCAGAATGTCACAATCAGTCAATAATTCTTGTAATCAACTTTAATTTTTACTCCTAAATTTTATGCAAATATACATTTTTTTCATTTTTTTTTTTTTTTTTTAACAAACTTTGCTAAAGGTTATTGGTTTGCATCTAACAAATACAACAATAAATTCTTACAGTCCTACCTTTTTAGAGTAGGATATGTAGGGGGTGAGAGCTATGTTCTTTAATGGCTTTATTACTCTAAAACAATACTCACCTCACTGGTATTCTTGTCTAGGTGTGTTTTTATAGCCTCCAGCTGCTGAATAGCACTCTGTATCTCTCTGATCTTCTGTTCTGTGTCCATTATTCAGAGTCTGTAGCACTTGTATCAATTGAAATAGTCCGGGGCCTGCAAAATAATTGAAAGATGTCTTTTTCATGTGATTTAATGATGACCAAAATCCATTGGAGCAAACATATCATCAATGCATAAATTCACAAATTAAACAAAATTAAATGGAAACTTTTATTCCTATTATACCAATATTTTTTCCCTTAATCACTTAGTATATATAACACTAATAATAAGAAAATATTATATTAAAATAATATTATAGTAGCATTTTAAAAGTGTTATATATACTAATTATTATATAATACCTGCTTGTAATTTTAAACATCATGATATTTTTTATAAATAAATCTATTCAGATCTAAGGGGAAAAACTTTATAACATCATTTCTCTAAAGTGATATAATAAAATTAGTATTTAACCTTAGCTTCTGCAAACAATATATAAATTAATAACAATGATTAAATTGTACTTATAACCATGTTATATACCTAGACTATTAGCAGGCAGTGAGTAGTGAGTGACAGGTCAAGAACCGTTGTTGTGGTAGGTGAGCGAGTAGTTTGTAATGAGCTTGAGGTCTTGAAATCACAACAAATATATCTAAAGTTTATCTAAGCTTATCAAGATCACATGGCCAGAGGTCCACTCATCTCGTGTCCCAACAAAGTTCTTTTGATATCAGCACATGTTATTGTTGATATACTCATGTTTGTACACCAACTATAACATGCTCAAAGTGCATGCCTGTATTGACAAAGTTAGGTTGAGGAAATCTGCCATATTTGGCTTATACAGGTCACATTTACCAGTATTCTACTTAATCAAAATCTTAATTAATGATATAAGCTATACTGAAAACAATTTATCTGTTGCATGGTCCAATAGAAAGAGATTTTATGAGACACAGTGTAGTTTCAGCTACTTCATTTCTTTGACATCACATGTTAACAGAAAGTAATAAGTATTAATTATTAAATGACATATTAAATATAATACTCTCCTAATATTTTAAAAACAACAGAAGCCTGGATCCAGATTTTAATAATTCAGGTAGATATGCTTAATATTCCCTGGCCCATCTCCATTCTTGTCTAAGTTAAATACAAGGGGCCCAGAAGGCCTGTATCGCTCACCTGGTTATTGTAATACAAAGTAAGGATCTGAATACAGGATCATTGTTTCTTTTCTGAAGGAATTTAAAGATTTACCTCTATTTCCCCTATTGGGCCCGCCCCTTCTGCCCCTGGGAGGTCAGAGCCATATAATTTATACAAACTCTGTTCCCATTCCCCCAAAGATGTTTCTGGACAAATTTAGTTACACTCCATGAAGAACTCTATGACGAGTAGCGACTTAAAGGGTTTACCTCTATTTTCCCTATTGGGCCCCCTGCCCCTCCTGCCCCCGGGGGGTCATAGCCAAAATTTACACAAACTCTGTTCCCCTTTCCCAAAGGATGTTTCTGGCTTAATTTGGTTAGAATCCATGCGAAACTCTATGACAAGTAGCATTATTAAGGAAATGTTGACGGACGGACAATGAATGGACAGACGCCGTGCCATGACAAAGGCTCACCATCCCATTGGGCCAGGTGAGCTAAAAATTATAGCCAACTTGTTAAAATCATTCCATTGTGTGTTGTTGTCATGCATATAATTTCAAATTGTAAGCGTCTAGACGAATTGAAGAGTGCATATAAGCACTACATAGTAATGTTAACATTCAGATAGGCATGATTTGTGAAGAAAATAAGCGACATAGAAACATGGCAGCACAGAGAGGCCTCGCAATTGATAGCCTTTGAAGGAAATTTTTATATATGAGACTTGTTTATACATCAAGGAAAACAATAATCGATTTTAATCGATCATTGATTGGTTGAATAAAACTGATGGTCAACCATGAAATTTCAACCGATTCCCAACACTAGAGAGCATAGATCTCAATATGATTAACTGTTAGCGTTACTGATACTGAAGTATAACTTAGACCTACATAATGTAATTCAGTCTTGTGCCATATAAATCAGCACATCTTTCAATATTTACCACAATTGACCCGGATAACTTTATTTATATGACACACAAATAGCTGTACATTTAATCTCGATTTACTGTCACCATGCCAATGCTACAGTACCTGGTTTACGTACATGTATTTATAAATAGGCCTAATGTTATCATTACAAAGCAAGGTCAAGGTCGAAATTCGCCATTGCAACGTGTTTGCCAGTCACGTTCCATAATTTATTCACATCTCACATACTATTTCAACAGCAACAGACACAAATATGAATGGTATTAGTAAGCATGACTAAAAACCCGTTCCGTCAAGACGTAAAAACATTCTCTACTAGTCACATTTAGCCAGAAATCAATTCAAAATGATGTGATTTTTGTCACGTCTGACAGTTTGGTCGTTTCACAATGACAGCATTTAGAGTAACCCTTCGGATGTGGTTTTAACGTTTCTTCGAACTTTTTGAAGTAAGATTAACGTTGATATTAGTAATACCTACATATGGTTCTATACTAAAACTTACAATCGGGATAAAATTGACCATCTCACTTACCAAACTCTAGGCACCAGATGCGATAAGCCGGATATGATTGCCTCCGCTGAGACTTCAGGCTTCACGTGATTTGATTGGTTGGTGGATTATGCAGTGCTAATGACGGAGAATCGTACGCACAGTCATCACTCGGTCTGTCCCCGGAACTACAGTCGTGGGACATTAAGTATCCGTCACTGTTGGTTTTTTTTCGCTATCTATTATACTATGTAGCGGGAAAAAACCAGATCGGAATTTTCCTGGTCTCGGGCAACAGTTTGTCTTCGGGTCTAACAAATCATCTGTTTCCCTTAATTCCAATCAAGAACTATATATTGTCAGAAACAGTATACGTTTCTGATATTGTTACATAATATATCTCTTCAATTACAAAACATACACTTATGCATGATGTATGGCGTATATGTATAAATTCTTGATTGCACGTTTACCATTCTTGAACAGCTTGAGACTTTCATTGATTATTTACCTTAAAAGACCCGTCGGACTTAACCCCGGCCATGTTGAAAGAAATGAATTATGGCGATCTCGTACCCATTCAAACTCGTACCCAAACAAACTCGTACCCACATTTGGCGAACTCGTACCCAAGCATGGCGAACCCGTACCCAAGTTTGGCGAACCCGTACCCATGGAATTTGGCGAACTCGTACCCATCATAAAAGTTAAACTTATAAAACTTTATATATATTGTGTTCGATCAGATGTTTCTAGTCAGTGATCATAAAACGGTACGCAAGAGATTTCAGTCAATATTTTGGGTACGACTTCGCCAATTTTGGGTACGAGTTGGAATGGGTACGGGTTAACTTAGTCCGCTAAACCTGCCTATATTATTAGGCTTTTTTTTTTTAAATTTTTTTTAAATTTTTTTTTTGCCTAATATATATAAGGAAAAAAAAAATAAAAAAAAAATAAAAAAAAAAGCCTAATAATATAGCCAGGTTTAGCGGACTAGGGTTAACTATACCCCAAAGAAATACATCTACTGGTAGAACCTAGTTCATCCGACATAAATATTTCATTTATTTGTAGCCGTTAGTTACTAATAAATCCTTGGTTAGACTTATACTTTATCAATCCATTTATTAACTTATTTAACTATATACAATGTGTATATAGATATTTCCCTATTTCATGTAAATCCTTTGAATATTGATTTCTCAAATAAAAGAAAATATTCTAAGATATGCATGCATGTACAGCAGTGGCGTAGCTACCATTGACGCAAAAACGCAACTGCAAGCACATCAATCAATTCTCAAAAAAATATTTAAAAAAAAAATCAAAGTCATAACTACACGTAACCGAGACTAACATTATACATTTTAATTTGTTATCCGAATCGCCTTTTATTTTTACTTTTTGTGTTTACTTTTTAGGGAAAATTATGTTTCTGTTCCGTTTCCACGGTTTAAAACTATACTCGCTAAAAGTTGGTGCGAGGTCGTGTAAAAAAATTGACGTTTTTAAGCCGATAACCCGACAGGAACAAGACAGTAGGTAACTAACAAGGAGTTATATCCCAAAAAAACATACCACCAACAACGACAACAGCAGAAAAAAAGCTTACTGGAGAGTTATGAAACGCCTTAAAGCCAGCGAGCATGGGTTCTGGCACCGCGACATACCCATAGACGTGGATACCGTTATTGACATTTCCGATGGGCAAAAAAGAAACAGGAGGATGTTATTACAACGAACTTTGATGTGTGACTAGTCTTCGTCGCTATCACAATAAAATAAGTGCACAAATAAAGAGTACATTTGTATATTCAATTTTCATTTAGTCCCCTTTGTGCATTTTAACTATGCGTTTTCATGTATAGAAATGATCCAATGAGAGTATCAGCTTGTGCACTTACATGCATGAAGAAATTGGCTATCTATTAAAACTCTGTTTTCTTACAAAAGTATCAAAACTGCTCTAGGCCTACCATTTAATTGCAGTGTAGTAAGAAATTCACCAAAGACACGGCCGTGTGTGGCAAAAATACAGTACATGTTAGCATAAAGATACGACGACATTTACAATTATAATTTCTAAATGTAGGTAACTTTCAATCTGCAATATGAATTAATCTGTTTTCAGTGTTATTTTTTCGAAAAATTTCTATGTAAAGAACGCTTTAAAATCACAAAAAATACATCGTAAAATTCATCTCAGTCATTCTAAATGATCCCCCCAAATACCAAAATTATCGCGACTTCGGCGCCCGGACTACAATTTGCGTGCACATTCATCTGCTAGCGACGCCACTGTACAGTACATCAAGGAAGTAACGATGTCAGGTTAGTATTTCCCTAATAAAAATGGTAAAGGTCCTGATATCATCAAGTTTTAAAATCACTGGAATATGATGAATAATGCCAAAGTGGTAATTATATTATTGCTAGCAGTGTATAATTATCAAGATTGCAGTGGACTAATACAGCTTAATTGTAGCCTTAAGCTTTTGTCTCACTCTATATACATATACGGGCATCTTTATATATATGTAATACCGATACTGTCATAATATTACAGATATATACAGTACACTTATAGAGCCAAAAGAGCCCGTGATGTACAATGGTTACAGTGATTCAGCACTGTACTAGATACTGTTATCCTCTAGATCTATAGGTACCAGCTATATCTGTCCTTATTTTAGGGACTCGCCATCTAGGTTATCTAGAGACCTCTAATACACAGAACAACAATAAAACACGTGCACCTGTCTGCTCCAGTTCACCTCGATCATGTTCAGAGATGATATCTGATTATGGACAGTCTAGATCTAGACCAATAAAGTATACATTTCAAGTTTATAATCCATCATTTATCAATAATTATAAATCTGATATGACTTGATATTATGCAACACACACACACATGTGTACACGTATATGTGAATTATATACGACTTTTCATTTTTGAGATTTTTTTTTTGTACTAGATATGTATATGAATCCTTGGGATATGTACGCGTAGTCAGATATTTAAATAGTAATCAAATGCTATTTAAATCTCTGATGTTGTTTAGTGTCTGGCAATTTTATCACACATCTAAAATATTTGGACATTTCAGTGAAAGTGTTATAGAAAATTATTAAGATAAAACTAATGAACATTATTTATGCAACGACTTTATATATTTTAAATTAAATACTGTTCGGGAAAATATTGCACGTACATTTCCATAGTTTCGTTTTGATGGAATAAAACTGTTCCAAACAAAGGAATGTTCCTTCAGGTCAGTATAGGGACACTGAATTTACACAATGGTATCTTAACTGCATGACGTAATTATATCTGATAAACGCAATGATTGTTTATCTGAGCCTTTGTGGAGATAAACGAATCTATAGGTGCACAAATGTCTCCACTGAAACATAAAATAATAACTTTAAACAATTACTTAACCTATGGGTTACGAGTTCGACTCCATGTAACGCTGATGCCAGATATCGGTACATGTACCTCTGGTTTATGACCTCATTGTTTCTAGAATAGCTCATTTCTACGAAAGCCAATTGAGATCATAGTTACGTTAGGGATTTTTTTTTCAAATTTCTCGTTATTACGAGTAAAATTCGTAATTTCGAGTTTTAAAAGTCGCTATTACGAGAAAAAGAGTCGTAATTACGAGTTTTAAAAATCACCAAACAGAGGCTATATGGATGATCTGACCATCACTACAGACACCTATGTTCAGGCAAGATGGATACCGACAGCCCTTTAGGAAACAACATCTTGGGCAAGAATGATATTTAAACCCAGAAAGTCAAGATCTCTGATAATGAAAGAGTTACCAGACAATTTCAACTAAAGATCCATGTTTGAGGGGGAGGGGGGGATACCAACAATAATAGGAAATCCCGTCAAATGCACGGGAAAGTGGTTTGACGAATCACTCAGAGACAAAAGCAACATCAAGAGAATAGAAATAGGCCAAGGAAGGGATGAGAAGCATAGACAAAACAGGTCTCATGGGGGAATAAATTCAAAGCCTGGATGTACCAGCATGGTCTCTTGCCATGATCTATGAGATCACAACTTCATCAGCGGAGAGGATGGAGCGAGACATTAATCCACAACTCATGAGGTATTTCTGCAGTAGGCTTATACAGCTGTAAGGTAAAAACTCCAACTTCCTCTTTCTTCAACTTCATTAGTTGAAGAATTAAAGACGAGCAAGGCAAGGCTTATCATGACCATAAAAAGTCCAAGGATGACAAGGTGCGGCTACATTAGCAGGCGTAGAAGTACGCACTGGCAGAAAGTGGTCAGCATCCAAGGCAGTCAGCGATGCAGAGAGCCTGTTGCGACACAACCGCTGTAGGATGGCAGGGCCTTAGGACATCAAAAACCACTTTCTGAAAGAAAGCAGATGTCGCAGAGAGGAGAACTTTGGCACAGAACTTAAAGATAAGAAGTAGTGAAGAAGAAATAAGACAGACCAAAACAGTGGAACTGGGTGTTAAGAGGGCTGGACAAGGTGGGACACAGAATCACGTGTACTATCCTGGACAGAAATCTGGAAGTACTCGCAATTCCAACTGCAATTTTTCCTCCGATCTGTGTATGATGTGCTACCAACACCAGCAAGTCTCCACAGATGGGACCTTGCAAAAACACCCATCTGTCCTCTGTGCGGACAGAGAGGAACTCTCCAATATATGTACTCACCTACAGCCATGTGGCCTTAGCGCAATACATGGCGCAACAACTAACTCCTAACTGTGCTGACAGATATTTTAGATAAAGAGCGGAAGAGTACCAGGTCCAGTCAACCAAAGCCCAATCACACACAGACTAGGCTTGTGAGGGAAGGGGAAACAAGAACATAATATTTGAGCTTTCTTTTATGTGCTTCTCTACTTTTTTCTTCCCATGGGACTGTTAGCTCGATGATGACGATTTTCTTTGTTCCTTGTGACCAAAGAACCATATCCGGTCTGAGGTTGGAGGAGAAAGTTAATCTCTGGTTGAGATCTACAGCCAGCCTCCAGTCCCAAAAGGACAAAGTATGAGGCACTGCTGTTGGAATGTAGGGAGCGTGACTGGTAGGCATGGAGCTACCTTGTTGATGTTGGAGGCTTCCCTGCACAATCTGTGTGGACAATGATATATGCACACCAGGATTGTTGGGCAGGACCAGAAGGGCAGCAGTGCAGAGGATGACCAAGGCAGCACGAAGAAGGACACCATCCAGTAGCTGGACGCCCTTTCGTTACGACGTTACACAGAGATGAGATTTTTCCTCGTAACTGAAGCATGGAACACATATCTACTCAATTTATTTCAAATTTTAACACTTTTACATGAAAACAATTCTATTAATTTGTAAACATTTGGATTATTGAAGGCTTGTTGTTCTCTAGTGATTAGAATGATTAAACATCTTATAATTAACACTCTGATATGCCGCGAGGTTAAATGTACACTGCCTATGAGGTGTGTTCTCTTTTCTCCCACTTTTTAAAAATAATATTCATATAGATCTATTCCTTACATGTAATTTACCAAGGAATTATAAGTGACATACGTCCTTGTTTAGTCGTATAGGATTATTTTACTGATTTTTATCTGATACCTCAATGATCTGTCTGCACACAAATATGCAATTTTACCAGTCTAAAAGATTTGACATATTTTACATGTAAAAAAGTTACACATGTAGCAAATCTAATGTAAAATGAATTATGTATTTGAGGTGAGTTTAATGTGTTTTTTCTACTTTTTTTCCATAAAGACTTTGATTAATATAAATTATGACCCTACATTCGCAAATTTCAATTAAAAGGGTTTTAGGTGTATTTGTTTGATATTATCAAAATGATTAGTAAAATACACGCATACCAATAATTATTTATAAATAATTCTCCACTGGGCATCATCTTTGAACGTAAGCAAAATATTCATGTCGACGTGTCTTTACTTTAATAAACCATATTCTTTAAATATTCATTTTACATTTTCTATTGAATGAGATAATCAAATAAAATTTAGGCCTTTTTGGACATTTTATTTTCAAATTGGATTATGAAAATCAGACATATAACAAAAATGATGTTATCTGAAAGACGTGATAATACTTCTTTGACCCATATCAATACATACAGTAAAAGGACAGGTAAAAATCTATTTGTAAATATAGGTTAAATTCAAATTTTAATTGTAAATATAGGTACTACATCAGAACAGACTATAATTGGTGTGCTATTGGTCTGCAGTGTTTGTATAATTTGTTTGATCCCCAAAAGTGGGAGAAAGGAGAACATACTGTCTATGGAATATTTCAGCTAAATAGCCGAAAAAAGTGTCTGATAAAATAGGAATACGTTAAAAACTTCACATTTATATAAAAATAATGTCTTTGTTATTTCACAAGAAATATGCATTGGGGCGACCGTGCGTTGGCATACTAAATCACAAATTAAATGAGGATGTATATATATATACATGTAATCCCAGAATTCCTTTATAGAGTAACCTTATATATATATATAGCTCGTGGAAACATTGTTAATCAGCGTGTCTGTCCTATCAGGGCGAAATAACTGGGTGTTAATTCAACTGTAACGCGTCATATTATATTACCACTCATTTCGATTCAATCAGCGGACTAATCGATACAACAATAGTCTATACAAACTGCTCTTAACAAGTCTGGTTGAAACAGTATTGGTTGGATTCAAAGTGAAAGTAGAATGTCAGGTTTGTATAAACACTTCACAATTTAAAACGTTTTAAGATATATAGATGAAGTAGAAACCTAGTTTAAAATTTCAGTTAAAATCTCAAGATATTTGTTTGATTACAAAGAATCAACCAGTTTCGTTTTAGCGAAATGAAAACCATTACATTTACTAAGTTTTCTATTTTGTATTTGCAGTATATTAGAACAGAAAGTACATAATTTACAACCATATACATAATTATATACATTTGAAAACATGTTTGACTAGCAGTATATACATGTAGATTCCGTTTTAGTCAAATGTCTATTGTAGTATCACTTCCGTGTTGTTACTACATATACATAAGTGACCTACATTCGCATTCCTTATTGGTATGTGTATACAAATGTACATATACCGAAAAATATTATATGATATACACACATATATGTGTCACACATAAATAAAAAAAATGATTGGTTGATTGATAAATATAAATTTTGTAGATCAAGACATGTCTGCGACACCAACACCATCCCTCCCTTCCCCATAACACAACAATACCAGCATATGCATACTTTTAATAAAGCCCGATTGTTGTTGGTGAATGCTCTGTAAACTAAACATCGATATTTCTTTTGAATTTACCTTTACTTAGTTTTGTTTAAAGATTAAATACATAAATAGAACACGTTAACACGTGCTTGTCTAAAAATACCTTAAGTGTCTATACACTTACCCGGACGATCACCAGGTACAGGTCTGCTGTATTCAATGTTTTACAATGTTCATGAATATCCTAATAACATAGGTTCTATTTTTAAAAATAAAAACGTACTACTTTAATAAAACTAAAAATGATAAGGCGCCAAACCTATCTGTCTATAATCCATTTGAATGATTTTCACTGTTTATCTATCAAACATTGTGGTTTTCAATTGATTATTGAAGAAAAAATAACGTGAAATAAAACAATAAAACTGTTACTAATATCACCATAAGGTTATCAACTTTTATTTGGCAAAATATTTTTTTATGATTAAGATATTAGAAAAACATACAAGGACTTTAAATATTTGAACATTATCCTATGTAGAAATTTACCGTTCATCGAAACTCAAAGAGATGTACATTTATGATGGGAGGTTGTGGGCATCACTGGTAGGACATGACTTTACACGCACTGTACAGTCATGTATTTTTCTATTTTAGAAAGTTTCATTGATTTCAAACAGCCACTTAGTAGATATATATCTTTTAATTAAAACAGTATTAGTTTATATCAGGCTGACCATAATAAACAGTGTTTATTTTAAAACAGTTTGGCGAAGTCCTACGTACCTGTTTGGTCACCCCGTACCTTAAAGCGTCTTTTTGCTTTTAATACAACATGTTCATATCAAAGTGATATCACAGTACACAGTTACAAATACGATAAGATACCAAACTAATGACTAGACAATAATAGAAACTGAATAGTGTATACGATACATTATGGTTATGTTACAGAAATAAACATCTTGTAAGTATATATTTATGTACTATAGTTTATTGCTTCAACATACCAACAGATCAGGCGGATGCTAAGTCAAGGCCGCCAGTCGACAATGGAGAGGAGCAAGATACGAAATCACAACGAGATGAAAATCACAGGTATCTAATTCTAATTACACGTGATATCTAGATTATATTAGGTCACCAATGTGTGCACAGTGGGTATGCATACAGATAAAAATTTTGGTGGGTTATGTATTGAATAGATGAATTAGCTCTAATGTCCTACTATAGGTTCTGCTTCAGTACGTGAACAAAATATCAGCTTTAGGAACTACTTTGTTTTCAAAAGATAAGCTCTAGTCTAATTATATCTTATATTGAAGCTGAGTTATATATACTGCGTTAAGACTGACTATTAGACTGAACTTTGAATAAATAATTTTACTATTTATAAATTGTCCATAAAATTATATTCTTCCATGCATAATTAAAGTTTATTAACTATACTATATATTAGCATTCTTTTTTTTATCTTGGTTGATAAGCTTAACGTCTTATTGCATTTAACAGTTAGGCACATTTAATGACGGCCTCCTATGTATACAGCGTGCTGCATGTGTGAATGTCTGCATGTTTTAGGAGACTGTGGTATATCCGTTTCTTTCCCCTTTTGTAGTTCTATTTCACGGAAACATGTCAAAGATACTGAACAATTGACAACATGAATGTTTTTGCTAATATAAGTTCAACCAATAGTTTTCTTGATAACTGTTTGAATTCATATCCTTATTCTTCAAATTCGTTGCACAAAGAATCCGACATTCAACTAAGGTTTTGTTTTAGCGAACGTCAATAAGTTTGGTGTTCAGAATTGTTTGGATGGCTTATACTTTATATAAACATGTTAGCATTAACGCCATTTCGTCCCAACCATGCTATACGTATATGTATCTCCTATATGTCGATATGACGAAATGACTTGCAGACGGCGATCCCTCTATAATATAGTTTATCACACATTTCAGAATGAAATACCGAGATCGTAAAGGTCACAAGAACAATAGCTGTGTTGTTTTACCATGTGTTTAGATTTAACAAATAGTTTAGAACGACACATTATTGTACCCATAGACCGTCGTTTTCTAATTCATTTATATATCTTGTAAATAAGATAATCAGGAAGATAATTCTGACGTGCCTTACTATATCCCTTTGTCTTTACAGCCCAAGTTTACCACAGATAAGTCGAAACGACTTACAGAGTAGAGTGTACAACATCAGACCCAACGCTGGGTCTCTTCAGGCTCTTATCATAAACAACCTTCCTGCATCAAATATAGCAGGCGAAAAAGATACGATGTTGATGAGAGAAAGCCTTACACAATCCGGTTTTAGTGTCAAATGTAAAACTCGCATGAAGATAGAAGACCTGGAAATATGTTTAAAAGAAGGTATATTATCGTTGAACATTGAAATGCAAATTCTGTATTTTCTTGTGCTTATAACGTTCTGTCAACAGCAAAGGCCATTTGATGAGTGTGTGTGTGTGTACACGTGTGTTTTGGAAGAGTGTGATATGTCTATGTTGTGTGTCTCTTTGTGATAGTGTGTTTTGGGAGAATGTGATAGGTCTATGTTGTGTCTCCTTGTGATATGTGTTTTGGAAGACTGTAATATGTCTTTGTTGTGTCTCCTTGTGATAGTGTGTTTTGGAAGATTGTGATATGTCTATGTTGTGTCTCCTTGTGATAGTGTGTTTGGGAAGATTGTGATATGTCTATGTTGTGTCTCCTTGTGATAGTGACGAATCTTGTCCTGTTATTTTGCGATCTCGACACTTTGCTCAGTGCTAGCTACCACAACAAAAAATAAAGATAGATTGTGTAATGGCGCTTGACTGGAAAGTTCGCTGTATGTATTGGTATATTAGTATACTGTCAACGGACATTTAATAAAATTGCTAGAAAACGTGAAATAACTTGGCTATAACGTTGTTTCTGTGTTATTACGAATAAAAATTTACATTTAATTTTTATAATATGATGACTGTTTTGATTTGTTGATAGAGGCAGACAACATGCCGAGTGGCATTGACTGTTTTGTTTGTGTTGTTCTTGCCCTTGGAGGAGATGGCTTCATTAAGGGGTTTTGTCAAAATGCCTCTCAAACCAAAACTTTAAGTAGAGAGGCTATTTACGAGCATTTCAAAGGGAACAATTGCAAACCTTTGGTGTTGAAACCAAAAATCTTTATCATCTTGGTAAGATATCTTGATATCTTAAATCAACTGTAAAGTGATGTTAATTTTCTTTAATGGAATATCCTGCCATTATTTTGTTTTATAATGTATAGTTATAGAATGTTTTCAGAATATGGATTTCTAGGTATGTAATTTGTTACTACGAAGTAATATCACCAATATAGTCAGCTTAGACATATAAAACATCGAAAACATAGCTCAGACTTTAAGTATCTTTTGAAATATCAATGCTGCCATCTTGAAAATATTATTTCTGATCAGGTATAAGACAGCGACTTTAGCCTTTTTTCTTACCCCACGATACTAAACAATAAAATTTGCTAAACCAATTTTATGCACAAATAATACCAGTTTCTTAATAAAATACATGTAATGTTCTATGACTTAGTAAAGTTGTTTTAAAGCTTCCTCCATTTCGTTTCACAGTCCTGGGACAAAGCGCCGGGCAGTCGAATGCAAGCTGATGGGGACACGGATGAAGAAGAGGTTTTCAAGATTCCGACAGATTCAGATATTCTGGTGTACGAATGTCATATGTCCGGGAGACCTGAGCATGGCTGTGAGTACAATTCAAAAGTTTTCAATAATGCAACAGTAAAATCGAGAACAAACTAAACAAAATCTTATCACTATTGGAGCTGCCTGTTTCAAAAAAAAAGTCATTGTTTAAAGAAGCTAGAGAAACAAAAAGAACATTCACCACCAGACCTTTTTTTCTGGTTAACTTTCTTACTGAAATTAGTTCTTTTTTCTAGTTGACTTTCTTACTGAAATAAGTTTTTTTTCTGATGAAGAGTCTTACTACAAATAGTTTTGTTTTAGGTGAAATTTCTTACTAAAATTAGTTTGTTTTAGCTGAGGGGCTTTCTTACTGAAATTGTTCTTTTTTTCCGGTGAACTTTGTAACTGAATTTTTATTTCTGATGAACTTTTTGACTGAAATTAGTTTTTTTCTTTTAAGTTTCATATTTAAAATGGGTTTTTTTCTGGGGTACTTTTTAAGTGACAATAGATAATTTCTTACAAAATTTGCGTTCGAAATTACGACCTTAATATCTAATGAACAAGTGTATCTTATGAACAAGTGTCAGTTACTCTAAAGTTATGGCCGGAAATTAAAATCGAAATCCCGACTTTTGATTTTATTTCGTAGAAAAGTGGAAAAAATAGGTTCGGCCGGGTAACCCTAATCAGATTTAGATGGGCCTTATATTACTCCATTACTAACATAATTGAAAATGCATGTAACATCATTTGTTTGAATTTTCTTACTTGCAATGTTATACAGATAATGAAGACGGATCCTGGCTCATCCAAAGTCTTTCAGGCGTAATCCAGAAGAATCGAGAACGCAGTCAAAGTGAGAAAATAGATTTTCTCCGTCTGCTCACTATTGTAAACAGTGAAATGGCCACCAAACAAAAGAGTTCCAACCTGACGAGATCGGAGTGTATACCGTTAGTTACGTCAACGTTAACCAAACTTATCTATATATAGACGTTTGATTAAATATATAAAGACTAGCATCACGATGGCAAAAATGCCATTCTTGCATGACTGGTCCTGGTTGTTTTCACGTTTAAAAAAAAAAAAAACTTTTTAATGCAATATCAATGAAAGAAAATGCGCTGTCATCAAGAAAATTGTCATAACAATATCATGTACTTTTCTCAGCATTAATTTTGTTTTACGTTCGTTTTTAAATTTTGTTTTGTATTTTGTTATATGTCTCATAGTCCAATCCCATTACCATAACATATACATGCAAATCTAATGACGTGGCTTTTCTATGTTAATGATCCACGCCTCTGATGTTTTACTCGTTGAAGTCTCGTTTTGAAATAGATCAAAGAAGTTTTGAGTTTTTGAAATTAAACTTTGTGGGATAGATATTTACGTTTTCTCTTCAAATGCTATGTGTTTTACATCAAATATCTAAATGAAACATATTTTGTTTATGATAAATTGTAAAAAGGAAACATTTCAGAAATACAAACGCGCTATTTTATCAATGGATTTTAGAGCATTGTCTGACCAAATATCAGAATCGTAATTCCAATATAATCCCAATGAAATAAAAATATCTTCAAGACCAGATGGTTTATGGAGTGAATCCCAGACCCAATTCCAGTGGGCACCTATTTTCCACGCGGAAAAGGCTTTATTATATGGAAATTCATTCCATGAAGAGATCGCCCCATCGATGGGATTGGGGATGGTATTTACATCGACCTTAAACAGTTTGGCGAGATATATGTGGGCGTGACGGACGACCTCTGTAGATATTCCTCGATGATGTGACCACATGGGTTTGCCATGCTTCTGTAGTTCACGCCACAAACCATGTGACGAGTAGGCTACCATCAAAACGGATGCTCCCGTCACCTGGGATACCCCAAAGTGTGTTGTCCTGTCGAGAGGCAAGTCGGGGTTAATTATCATTGGTCTATCTCTGGTTGGTGAGACACCACACGAACAACAGGAAGTCTGAAATGTTTGGTGAGGGCAGCTGTTATGTTTGTCAATGATCGCAGTTGGACATGTGTGTCGATGATCGTATGTATTGAACTTGCTACAGGATTCGTATGATTTACCTGGGCTATCTGACCACCACATGTAATCGTAAAGTAGAAACAGTTTTACCGCATAGTAGTATTCAACATTCTCTAAGTTACGCCAGACATGTAGACTTTGCAGTACATCCAAGTCGATCTTGAGTAACGCCGGGGCAGGGACAGCGAGTATCACCTTTCGACTGCATACAATGACTGTTTGGTTTGTTTGCTTTGTGTCTCCGTCAACCTTCCGTGTCCTTACAAATTGAAGGTTGTAGATATTTCTAGTCCTGTTTATACTTAGCAATTGGTGGTTCAAACGAAGCGAGTGACGTCGCCTGTAATATGATATACAAAACAAGATTTCAAGATTTTCAAGATTTATTTATTCACTCAGACACAGTAACTGTGTGACAAGAGGTCCAATTTATAATACAGTTTTAGTGCATGACAGGCACGTGTATATAGAGATATAAACATACAAAATGTAGTACATGAGATATACACATATACAATATAGAACATGGCATTTGTTGGCGATTATTATACATGTTTTGCATTAGAGACAAAAATGAACAATGTAACATGCGTTTTTATAAGAGTAAAGACAGTTTTTGAATAAATGAATTGAGATTAATTAATAGCTTCTTATTGAAATTTCTGAACATTCCTTCCATTTTAAACTTTGCTTGGAATTTGTGTTGATAATTAGGATGGAATAAACTTTGTTAATCTTATTGTTTAACATTAATATTATGACATAAAAACAAATAATGAAATTCATCTCCTATTTACCCATAATACACAATGTACATATTCTATCATCCTTTGCAACCCTTCCTCCATCTTCCGGTTTCTACCGTAGTTTCATAATGGAAGTTCTAAATTTACATACATTTTTTGGAATCTTTGTTTTTCAACCGTATCAAGTAGTCTTCTAAACCAAAATTGTGTTATTAAAAGTAGTATAACATTTTCCTCTAGATTGATATTTTCTATATCACTTAACCAAGTGCCTGTATGTAAACTGATATTTCTTTTAAATTTTTTGATTTAACTTCGTCTTTAAAAAGTTAATAAATTTGGTATACAACTTTTTGATATAACCAAGACATGACTTAAACCGATATTATTAAAAGTAATTTGGATAAACTTGATCCATTTTAATTGATTTTCTGTTTTCATGAAGTGAAATACAATCAATCTATACATACGGCCTTGATAATTTATTTTCATTGCAAACCAACATATGCCAAAATTTCACCATTCTTATCTAATATCTACATCTATTTGAGTATCTTCCAGATTCTCCGATACCATAAATGTTTGCCGTGCTTTATTTCTTATGAACCTAAGTATTCTCTTACAGAACTGCTATAAGTGTATCTTTTCAAGAAGTTTGTTTTCTTTCATAGCCCATATTTCGCACGAGTATAATAAAATAGGATTGACTAGGTATCAAATAATTTAAATTTCAAGTCAATTGTAAGTCAATATTCTTATACGATATACACATAACAGTGCCTTTTGGCCTTGTTCAGCACAGTCGAATTTTTTGCTGCAGTAAAGTTGCCAATTATAATTAAACCAAAAAATTACCTAAATAGGAAAAATGTTGTCTTGTATCTCAAAGCTCCTTATTATATAATGGAACCTATTTTCATTGATTTGTTTTCTCTTTGAACAAATTACTAGTTTTGTTTTTTGTGGTATTCACTGTGTAGTTTCCAATTTTTCAACAATATACCTCTTGGAACTTATTCAAAGCATAAGCTGCAAACCTTCAGGAGTTTCTCGACATTAGGCACTGTATCGTCAGCATTATAAAAATAACAAACATTTTTACATAAATTCCAATGAATCCCAGCACAATTCGTGTAGTTTCGATTAAACAGTCAACGTCAGTTTGCAGTTTTCGAAAAAAAATTCTCACCCAGATCGTTAAGTACAATGCATGAGGTAAGCAAATAAGTGGAGTCCATTATGTGTCTCCTTGTTGTAAGACCCTATTGTCAATTGTGCATGATCGTTATCTTCGATTACCATCTTCAACACATGATTTAGTATTTGAAATAATATTAACTAGGACTTTGAAAATTTTACCTAGGTAATTTACTGTTGAATAATTTTCGCCACAAACAATTCGCCAAACTGAAATCAAAAGCTTTTACGAAGTCAATAAATCACCAATACAATTTCGCTTATTCCGCAATTAAATTAAATCAATCAATCATGTAAATAAATAATTATATCAAAGGCTTTAATCCCTTTTCTAAACTGCTTGCCGATTACTTATTAAGTTAATCTTCGGTCGAGAGTTGTATAATCAGGAATCAAATTTGATGTAAAAACACTTTTCCCCAAACATGAAACAAGGAGTTATCGGCCCTGTAATTATCCAAATTCCTTTTGTCTCCTTTATTTTTAAAAATGGTTTGATTACACCCGGTGTTCCCACTTTCTGAATTTATACCACTATCCAGTACAATATTAAATAAATCAACATATATAAGTAACATAATGTCAACTGAGCTTTTAATATACTCATTTATAATATTATCAAATCCGCATGATTATTCATTACTTATTTTTTTATAGCATAATAATTTCATCGGGCTTATTCTACCAATTTAAAATATTTTCATACTGATTTTCAGTAATTTCTGGTAGAACAAAATTCCTCACCTGGCTCATTATCATAACTTAATTTTTTTAAATATTCGTGAATCCGTCTTATAGTCAAATCAATTTTGCCTCCCTTTGTTGTCTTATCAATTTTCTTTATATATTCCAAAAAAGTTTTTGATTGGATTTTGAAGTTTTTCTAAATTCGTCTTCGATATCTTTTTGATAATTTGAATAATTATTATTTATCATATTTTTATATTCCTTACTTTTCTTTTTAATTTTTTTCCGGTTCGCATTACTTTTTAGCATCTTATACGCTTTTTTTGCTTCATGGAATTCTTTCCTTTTTACGACACATTCGTGGGTAAACCATGGTTGGTATCTTTTATTAGTTTTACCCGACTTTTTCTTTATAACCTTTTTGGTCCCAAAAACCTTTGTTGAGGTTTTCATAAACATAGTACTTATATCATTCACAACATTGTTTATATCCTGTTCAGATATATCATTTTCAGAGACTTTCATATTTTCAATTTTCATATTTATCGATTGTAGATATCGTTCTGTATCATTTCCAAGTTCAGTTATGAAATCAATTTGTCTATCGTTGACCCATTTTTCACTTTTCTCTGTAGTTTCAAATGTGTCGTCAACTACGTTTTCAGTTAAAAATATGGAAAATACTATTCTATTATGCACATCTGAGATTAGTGGATCAAAATCAAGAATCTCAAATTGATTAATTAAAGGAAACACATTTGAAGATACAATCAAATAATCAACTAGACTTACATTTTTACAGGTGTTTCTTCCAATATATTTATCGTTACCGATTCTACCATTCACAAATAACACAAATAAATAAAATAAACCAACCCGTGACCAACATGGATACTCAGGGTAACGTCAACAAAACAGTTGAAAAGCAATTTATTTTTAATACCAATTGCAGATCCATTTTGAAAGACATTTGTCGTTTCAATCTTAAAGGTTTATCATAAGAAAAATGTACCGTTGGTATGATGTCTGATATTGTATACATATATGAGTCTATGTGACTATGAATTTGTTTTCTTCTAAACATTGTTCGGTAAACGATGGGTAGTTATAGTTCCAACGCACAAAATAATCATTCGTGGGTAAATAGTGTGCTTTCAGACCAGGACCAAATATATATAGGGATACCCGCATGTACCTGAATCTGAGCTGGGGCACTGTCATACGTACGTGTTCACCTTCAGGAACTCCTCTACAAGTTTAACTGGAAGCTGCCGCATGCCTCCTGAAATTGTCAGCCACTCTTTACTATCTGTAGTGTCATCAGAAACAATGTCTACCAGATGGTGAAATAACCTTGCGGCTGACATATCATATAAAAGATACTTCTTGATGTTAGATAAAACTTTGATTGCTTCAGCACTCAGATACTTCTTGAGAAAGTCGTGCATTCTGTTAATTAAAAGAAGATAGAAAATTGCCAGTTTTATTTACACACATCTTAAATACTAGTATAGGATTCGCCAATATGATACAACGCAGAAATTTATATATAATTTATAATGATCGCCTTTTTGTTACATTTAAACCAAACTGACCAACTATCGGCCCGCAGAGACTTTCCTTGACGATTACAGAGAGAGCGACGCCCAATCGATTCGTGTGGTGTACATCAAACGATCAATGTGTCTTCTATTGACATCAGTTTTACTATGAGATAGTTCATGGGTGGATATGATGTCATTGATAGTAATCCATGGAGTATCGATGATGAATGGAAGGGAGATAATTCTATTCATGAATTTATCCAGTTTACAGGCATCACAATATGTAATACTTATCCAAGGTCTTACGTCTGGTGTTCCAGTTTTATACCGTCGTCTGAAACCAGGTAGGACAGCTCCTTGGGCAATGACGAGACATTGCCACTAAAGTTGGTATGTTGGATTAGATGTCTGAAACAAAAGGCTGAGATCTAACATATCTGTATATATAAAATATACGGTGTTTTTTTTAATTACAACAAAAACATTTGAAGTAATTAAGAGCAAAACACATGTCTTGTATTCAGAGAGAAAAGATTGTTCGGCTCAGAAAAATAGAACAAACGTTAGTGAATCAGAATATACATACAAAGACGTACAAAGGAGAACAATAAAATATAGTTTGAAAATGAAAATAGCTTTCACATACAAAAAAAAATACAACAATGCCAGATACGAGACTAAACAGTAATGAGTTATTAGGTTTAAGCTGAGTGCAATCGATTACCAACCTGCAAATGTTGTCAAAGCCATATCGTTCGTGTGGTAGCAAACTGTAAGGTATGTTATCATCCTTGAAGTCTTACTTTCGAATTAGCCTCCCCCTCATAAAGTACCGTACATCGTCCCGCAAGTGATTTAAAAATGACGTTGTCTTCAGTCCAACCTTTGTCAGTGTACGATAAAGCATCTTATGTTGCTTCTTGATGAACCTCATAACTCCGAGTTCGACTGGGACATCCGGGGCCTGTGGGAATATCTGAGTGTAGAAGCGGCTTCCTACTCTATCCGAGTACTCGTACAGACCGACATTGAGTCCATGGTTACGGAGTCGCCATACAGCATACGTTCCACCAATGCCCGCTCCCACAACAGCCACATCATGACAATTTTCTGTAGAACATTGTCATTGAGATCACGTAATTTATCTCAGTAATTTCCTCATTTGTGAATGTAATATGGATATTACATGTTTACAAATACTTATAAGAAAATTATACGTCAAGGAATAATGACATCACAGTCAAATGGTGGAAAAGGGGGTCATAACTTATGACATGCAATTCACTAATCAGTCGGAAACGTAATGTGTATCAAAGTGAACCTATAAACAATGGGAATCCCTCCATGCTTATTACATGATGAAAATTGGCAACAATTCATTCATTCATTCATTTCTTTATTACTCCAAATTGAAGAGTTACATAAATAATATGATAAAGAAGGACAAAAGGATAAAGAAGAACAAAATAAAAGTAAATGCGAAAGGTAAATATACAAGAAAAAAGAACAAAAAAAAAGACAAAAAATATACATACATGTATAAGCATTAGTTCACATTCAGAAAAAGTGGAATGCGTATAACCCTGTAACGTAACAATAGGTTGAATTAACTATGGACAAAAACTCAACTTTAAAGTGAACAGTCGGGCAAGGATGGCTGAAGTCGGTGAAAATGGTATGAATGTATCCAGTATAATTTCTTATGAAATGGAAAAATAAAACCTCTCGTCAAAATCTGTCTGCGTACGAAGAAATTAATTTAAAGTATGGAAATTCTAAAACGTCCTCGCGGCTCACTATATCCGTGGTTACATTTCCACGCAGCCTCGCTTTCAATGCTTTCAAATTTTCTTTACTTTAATGGTCAGAACTGGGAAACTCAGCAGAACTTGACCGTCGTATTAATATGGAAGAACTTTTGGAAGGCCAATGAACGCATTTAGACTGGTTTTCTTTGCCCGACTATTCACTTTAAGTGATAAAATATAACGTAAACCTTACAGAAAATTGACTCAATGTTTGAAGAGAGACTGCTACGCTAGAATATTATAACATATTATCGTTCCTTTATTGTCTGTAGAACGATGGTTAAGTGACTTACATATTTGAATGGTCATCACTCGAGGACACCATTTCTAACGGAACAGGTAAAATCAAATTGATGATAACTAAATGTCTCAATTTGTTTACTGGTAATAGAGAGTGGTAAATGTAGCACGACCAAATAGAATCTGTACGTTTGTAATGCCAATGATAAAGAAGATGAGTTTCACTTCATCCTTAAATAATATATATAATAATTGTGTGCTAATGTTTGTGCTTTTACTGTATACTATCACTCTCCTGTACATGTTTAAATTATTTGATATACAAGTTGTACTTTGTGTCTTATTAGCCTCAAGGCTTACGGAAATAAACAAATTGAAAAATAGTGTACATGTAAATTACAATAGGTAAAATTCCATTCCCCTGCCCATTGCCAATGTCATCTGTTATGATTTTAAGTTCAGTAAGTACACAATACATAACATCTTTTATCTATATTATATGTTACTCGAACAATAAGCTGTTGTCGATTTGAGATATGTAACTGTCGCACTTCAAAGGGCGTGTTTGCATATCTCCCAATATAAAACAGCAATACCCAGGAGTATGAAATATATATATATATATAATATTAAATATTTCAAAGAAGTTATACATAAATAGTATGCTTTGAAGTGAAATATATTCATTTTTTTCAGAAACCGCATACATTGTATTTAATATAGATACACGAATGATGTTCTCTTTAGTTACTGATAGTAACTACCGAACTAAAAAGGTCAAATTAATGGATCTGGTTTACGATCCCTTTGTAAATTTTCCTTCGTCGTATACATGTATGTTATGTAATATATATTAATGACCTGCTATGAATGCTGTTTAGCGATTCAATACGCTAGAATGCGCTGTGTACATGCATGGTCGTGACGAGAGGGTACCTTACCATCGACGACAATGTGGTTGGTAACTTAGCCAAAGGTTAGCCCGAGATACTCTGGCCCTGACACCAGACTTATACATAAGGCTGTGACATGACAAATAGATGTCTGGTGTAGGGCCCCTACACCAGACATCTATCTGTCATAATGTCTAAGTCTGGTGTCAGGGCCAAAGTATCTCGGGCTAGCCAAAGATATACGATACATTTGGACATGTATTTTGAATGATTACAGAGTTATCTGCCCTTGTGGGTAGGTATTGGTTGTGACATCATGGGTTTGTTAGCGTATCTTCATACTTTTTTCGGAGAAAACGACGTGAATTGCGCTAACAAAATAATGACTGAAAGGATTATAAATAATTCAAACGCAAGCATTAACACTAGGTTATTGTTAAAGAAATAGTCATATAATACTGACATAAAACAATAATAAAATTAAAGAAAAAACGACTTGCATTTGGTAATCGTTTAAAATAAATCAAGATTCGCTCAAGATCCGTTAAATTCACATCGTTGAAAGTGAAGTGTCATAGTTGAGATGCTTTGATGATTCTTTCGTTTTCACTAATGAATAACGTACATCGCGTACATAGAAAATGACTTCCGGTTTCATAATGAAATAAACTTACAGTGTATATTTGTGATGAAAAACACTGCAATGTATACCTATTTTCTATCCTGTATATGTAATTATCCTCTAGAGGAGTTATGTAACACATTTTGTTTTTAGTTCTTATACATGTATTTGCTAATATAACTTTGAACGTCGTTATTCCTATGCGAATGAGGGTTTGAATTTAATTGGGTTCTGAAGCTAAGCCTTGTACAAATTCATTTTGAAGCTATTCACAGAAATAGAGTTCACAGTCTCTTCTTGCAGGGAATTCAAACAAACGCAAGATTCCCTGTGTAATCAATGTGATCAAGGGAGATTCATTTTGCGGTTTTTTTTCCCGTCTGGCGCAGTGTAACCAACGTGCTGTTATTGGGGCGACGGCGGGAAACGTAATACTACCGACGTTATGAAAATGACTATGAATTTTAATGAAATTGTTCAGGAGGTGATGATAAGTGATGATAACGTAAGGCTAATAACTTTGGCGACATTACAAAATTATCAATTCCGTTTTATATTAGAGTCTACTATTTTAAAAATCAAAATCCGTTTGGAAAAGTACAGAGAACGTTTCAGTACTTTCAGTAATTTGTTCGAAACCGGGCACCGAGCCGGAAATTATACGTCATTAAAAATATTCTATCCAATCAGAGGCGGCGTTATATATAGACCCATATAGGATATCCCCAAATGGCGTCGAGGTGTTGTGAAAGTGGTTATGATGAAGAACCGCCAAGAAAACGTCCAAAACTTCGAACTTCAGACCCAAACCGAATTTTCACTGATTTTTCAGAGCATCGTATCAAACATCTGTCACATGTATGCGGCCATTATTTATGTTGGCCAGGCACCCAAAGAAATCCTGTTCTTACATCACTTCAATTTTTGAACAGTAATGCAGCTGATGATAATCAGGGAATACCCTTTCCTAGAGCATACTGCTCCGTGAAGCCTACAAACACAAAGAAGCAAGTTTTCGGGAGTGTATTTAAGAAGGGAATCGACATATTGTTAGACTATTTCACAAACAGGAAGATTCCAGAAAATAAGCAAGAATGTCACGTGCTTAGAAAATTATTAGATTATCTGCTTGACACAGGTTTGTAACAAACCTGTTGAGTTAACAAATAGGCCCAGACCAGAAATTCAATATATAATAATTTGATTGGTTATATTGCGTATATTTACATTGTACATTTGATATATTTAGAATTATTTATTGAGGGATTTTAATTGACTGCCTGCATAATTTTAAAAATATTATTTTGTGCACTGTTATAACTCTTATCAGTTTCATTTAAAGGGACAATTCACTCACACTAATTCTTTTACATAATCAAGAAGCAAAATATGGCATAATTGTATTGTTCTAAATTTCTTTTGAAACATATAACATAAGATATTGAAAAATTCCACGTCATCGTTTAGTATTTTAAATGATACCGTTGTAATTACAAATCGTTGATCAATACGATTAAGCAGGTACAATATGTATGCTGTACCAATATCCGAGCCAAAGTCACGCACGTTATACAAATGAACTACATAACCACTGGGGAGGTGATATAATGATTTTTTTAGGCAAGACAATTCACCTAATAAGGTAAACACACTTCTTTCAGAGCGATTTGAGCTGTTTATACTCTATGAGCAAGGGACAGGGTTCGGCATTCAAGATATTCGACCACAATGTGTATTGGCGAACAGCGAGTGAGTTTGAACATTTCACACGCATTTCACCACCATGGGATTTTCTGACATATCACAGTAAAACCGACTGATCTAATTTCCATTAGAACTGGGGGTTTTCCAATATATATACAAATTTTAATGTTATCGTAGAATGAATTGTCCCTTTAAATCTTCCATCATTCTTCTTTTTTTCCCCAAAAGTTCCCCCACTTAAAGATGCTCCACCACCGACAGAGCTTAAATGATATTCATCACTTGAACAATAATTGGTGTTTAATTGTGTGTATATATATATATATATATAATTAACACAAAAAATATTATAAAACAATTTACTTCGCCTTTGGTGCATGCGCAATTAGTACTTCATTCCATATAGGATATAGTGGCACGGAATTTTTTTCGGGATGCAATTAATTATTTTTTATATTTTTAACTTGAAGTAAAATTAGAAGCTCAAACTTGTCAGCGGTGGTTATGGTATAAAGTAAGTAACTTTTGTAAATTAGGAAAAATACTAAATTGTCTGCTCCTGTTTTTAATAGTGAAAAAATAAATTACGAGATGAAAGAGAATATTTTACGTTCTTTTTATATGCCAGATTTAGTTATCCATATATAAAACAATGCTATATATTACCAAAATTGCAAAAAAACCACCCCAAAATCAAATAAAAATTAAATGTGAATTAAGCATAACGCCCCTATTCCATAGATTAATTTAACTATGTATTACAACTGTGACAATACAATGATTCTTTATAGCAGAAGCTTTGCATCCCATTTTACCTGAGGTTGCGAGTCTTTCACGTGTGAATCACAATGTAAACATGTGACAATGTGAATCAAAGGAAAGAATGCATATATTGTATGCATGTGTACTGTGATTAATGTGCCATGACTATGAAAAGAGTTTAAATATGGGCATCATTTTAGAGGATTTTTGCCCACTATTCTACATTTTGGTTCCCTTGTGTAAGAGTCCATTCTCTCCCCCTCCCCCACCCGGAGCACTAATTATGGAGAATATGGTAATTGGAAAATTGACAGTGAAGAATGAGTAAGTTAGCTTGATTTGCTGTTACTTACCAAACAAGTAAAACTGGTAGAAAAGTGTTGGTTAAATATGATTGACAACTTATGATAAATTATTGGTTGATTAAATTTAAATTTACACACCAGTTAATGAACAAGTAAATGGAGATCTCATAAACTCTTGAATATAAAATGATGCTGAATTTTACTATTATGATGAGAGCAAGAAAATCTCGTGCTTGATCCATCAGTTCCGTTCATATACATCACTTTATCTTAATTATTTTCTGTTTTTAGCAACACAAGCTCCTTTGGTGAAGCTGGGAAATTTCTGTGAAGATGATCAAACAGTCATACTAACAAATCATCTATTTGGAAAACTAAGTGCTTCATCAAAATATGTCATCGACAAGAATTCTGCAGGAAAATTCCATGACTGTCCATGTGGATCTGAATGCAAGATAACAGGATATTATGGTGATACAAGTATAGGTATGTTCAGAGAACTGTAAGGTGACTTAAAAAATAAAACATTACATTATCAGAAAGGTCTAACACAATTCATATACATTTGTATTACCATTAAGGCATTTTGCATTTGTATTATCTTAAAAACTCCCATAATATATATATCATTTAAGATTGCATTTGTTTACATATAAGTAAATTTTTACCTGTAGATTCATATGGTATAGATACATGTATAGTATGTGGTATAGCTTACGTAGTACATCAGTGATCAACTTCAAAAAGCTATTTAATTACCACAGCTGCTTGGCTCTATAGACATTTTCTCCCTATAAACATTGTATGCAAGTATGTAATACTGTGACACAGTATATATATCATATATATATCTGTAGAGAAAATGTCTAGAGAGCCAAACACCTGTGCTTTTGCCATGATATGTATGATTTGTCTATAGATCTGATATGAAACTCAAAAGAAATGTTTGAAAATGTTCATGCTAAATTACCTGAGTAACATACAAAATTAAAGCCTCATGTATTGTGAAACATCAATAGTTCAATAAAACCAATTAATCTTAAACTACTACCCGTAGTCTATGAATGATCTAGGTAAATATACACCTATATTGATTATGGTAGCCATTGTTTTCTCAATCAATAAAACCTTTTACAATGAAGGAGTTCAGGATTCATGAATCAATATGTCTTGAAACAAAATTTAAACTGCTAGTTTCTTTATCATTCAATGCAATTTGTGCAACTTTCAGTGTTCATTTCAGCTGAAAAATGCACATATTATTACAGAGTGTTTTATGGTGCATTTTAAAAATCTAGTGTGAAGTAATATGAAGTATTGTGAAGTAATATGAAGTATGATTTTAACCTATTTGTAGGAGATGAAGATGTTTGGCATGGCAACGTTGATGTAATCATTAACCAGGAATTGGGCGTCAGTCATATTGAGAAAGAAGACTGCACACAAGACTCGCCTGGCGGACAATACTCCGGTGATAAAAAGAAAAATCCTTTCCACACTTTCAGAAATGATCAAATTATTGCTGAAACAGTAGTTTTCTCATTTCTACAGAAACAGTATCACCCAGAAAACTCCCATTTCCTATGTCCATGTATCGGGGTGACTAGGACTGCCCTTGTATTCTACTTTTATGATTCCGAGTACGACATCCTCCTTGAAAGCTCCCGTATTCCTCTTCTAGATTCAGAAACAGAAATAAACTTATTAGCTATAATAACATCGTGGTTAGTGGTTAACTATAAGTATTTAAGTAGTGGTTTGCCAGAGACTCTGCAAAATTCTGAAAGTGCTGGATTTTTCTGTCATGCTGAAGAAAAAATTGAAAAATACAGAAATCATTTGAAGTTTGGAAATGTTGAACTTACTTCTCCTATTCCTGAAATTAGTAAGCTTGGAACAGATACAGATGTATTAAGTGATGCAAGATCTAAATTCTTTCAAATTGCTTTTGAAACCAACTAATAAGTCTTTTTTTGCAGATAGGACCACAGGAACTTGGCACAAATTTTCATTCAAATTCAAGTGTGATATTTATATATTTTGCGTAATATAGTGTCATACTGTATTACATATCGTATATAAATTGTATATAAAATAATATACCGTTTGCTGAAATTTCATGCCAAAATATATCTTTGTATATCCAATCAATGCCAATGTATTATAGTATCATACTATACCTACATATTATAATGAAAAAAATAATAAAGCTCAGTCTTTGCTGCAAGGCCTTTCTGCCTTCACGTATTATACATAATAATGTTGGTTAAAAGTTCATGCCAAGTCCCTGTGGATAGCATGTACATATTAAAGTGAATAGTCGGGCAAAGAAAACCAGTCTAAATGCGTTCATTGGCCTTCCAAAAGTTCTCACATATTAATACGACAGTCAAGTTCTGCTTAATTTCCCAGTTCTGACCATTAAAGTAAAGAAAAGTTGAAAGCATCGAAAGCGAGGCTGTGTGGAAATGTAACCACGGACATAGTGAGCCGGGAGGACATTTTAGAATTCCCATACTTTAAATTAATGTCTTCGTACGCAGACAGATTTTGACGAGAGATTTTATTTTTCCATTTCATAAGAAATTATACTGGATACATTCACACCATTTTTACCAACTTTAGCCATCCTTGCCCGACTGTTCACTTTAAGCCCAGCTTGTGGTGTCTATGAAACTCCCAGTTACTTTGTTGATAAAGTATTGACTCAAGACTTAAAGAGGAAATGTAAATACTTCCATTGCATTGATTCTAAATTCTATGACAATGATTATACAAAGTGTTGAAAGAAATCAATGATATTTTACAGTTATACTCATACATAACAATGTGACAGATAATAAATTTTGTACATTGCCAGAACTTATGTTATTATTTTACAGAGCTATAAAGACGGAGAGTAAGAATGTCAATCTAGACTAGATGCATTGAAATTTATAAACAACTTCTTCTGAATTAATAAAAATTTCATGTCATTGGTATGTTTTAATAAAGATGAAATAAAAAAAAAGAAGACGTGAAGCATATCAAGATAAAAAATCTGGTAATGTAGATTTGTTGATAATTATTCAAGAATGTATTCAAAATATATCATTATCATGGCATATCATAGCCATTGGAGATTCAAGACAAATGTTTTTTTTTTTCAAACTATATGCCTGAGGGCCTCCAGTGTATACAATGTGTTGCGTGTCTGAGGTGTGTTTGTGGTTTTGGAAGGCTATGGCCAGTACATATTGGTGTTGTGTCTCTTTGTCATAGTGTGACTCTTGTCCTTTTTATAGTGTTATCTCGCTGAAACATCCGCCCAAGATACCGAACAAGCACACCCGGCACGCTGTCACATTATATTGACACCTGGCGAACCAGTCATCCAACTCCTTATATACTGCTCATGGGCCCTTTAAGCAAGAACAGACATTCTCGGCCACATTACAAAGCTATAATAAAAACTAGTTTACAACATTGTAATTTGTACATAAACAATTGCAAATGCCACACATTGTCTTGTACACTCTCGACAAAGAATATTGTTTTCACTTATCAATGAAAATACATACTGTCAAATACCAACATTATTTTACATGCTATAGTAACAACACATGCATACTTTACAGTAGTCAAATACTGACAATAGTTTTTGCATACTATCAACAGTCAAATATCGCACGCGGTCAAATACCAACATTTTTTCTTATGTTGTTACAATGTTTTACAATATTGTTCCACATAATATCAAATGCCAACAACATTGTATTACATAGTGTCAAATACCAACATTATATGGTGCCGAATACCAACATTCTTTAAGGTGGTATCAAATACTAACATTATATCAAGTAGTATCAAATACCGACATTGTTTCACGTAGCGTCAAACAACAACATTGTTTCACATATTGTCAAACATCAACATTGTTTCATATAGCGTCAAATATTAGCATTATTTCACATATTATCAAATAACATTGTTTCGCATATGACATTGTTTCACATATTGTCAAACATCAACATTGCTTCACACATTGTCAAACACCAACATTGCTTCACGAAAATAGCGTCAAACACCAACGTTGTTTCACATATTGTCAAACACCAACATTGTTTCACGAAAATAGCGTCAAACACCAATGTTGTCTCACATATTGCCAAACACCAACATTGTTTCACGAAAATACCGTCAAACATCAACGTTGTTTCACATAGTGTTAAATACCAAGTAAGGCTTAGTAGGCAAGCCGAAGTGAAATCTGTTAAAAGTTAGGAGTTTGTTACCTTTCCAACGGTTGTAGCCTTTTTGTTAAGACCATCTAGAAATATATTTTAGCCACTAAAGCTAGGAGGGGTTGAGGTTTTTTTTTCGGCGAGCTTGTAGAATGCGAATTTTTATTAAGACTCCTAAAACGCCAAAAAATGGTCTATGTGCAAAATAAACTGTAACTTATTATCAAGTCAGTAAAGACACGAAAATATAAGTACCAATCTGTTCATTCTTTTGCTTCTGTTTTATCTTATCAATATTGAATCCGCGAAAAGAGTTAGTTACCTATACATGTATATAGCTACATGTACTTATTTGAGCCCAAGGACGAGGTAAATGTTGGAATCAAAGTTTATTTTTTACGTAAACTATAGTTTTGTCTTTTACTATCTTTCATTTGACTCTTTGGTTTACTAATAAGAAAATATTAGTTATTAGTTTATTACAGAACAATAATTATAATTCATATATATTTGCGATGAAAACTATGAAATGATGGATCCTGAGAATTTTGAGGCAAGTACCAGATACGACGAAAGTACTTGGACACCTCATATCTTTACTATATATTTCATGTATTTTTCCCCTTTTTTCTTCCAATTTTCATGATCTCATCGAGATGTATTTTAACCAAATTTCATTTTTTTGAATACTTGTTCAAAATTATACACTTTCTTTTATTTTTTTCTTTGAATTTTGACGATCTCATGAGATATATTTTAAACAAATTTGACACACTTATAGAAAACTATCTACACTTATAGAAAAAAAAATCATAATTTAATTTCAAATGAACATGTTTCGTTTTAAAAAATATCGACCACTATTTTTGTGCACCACTAAACTTTGACGCTAACGATTCCTTCATTGTTCTTACCAAATTGGCAACAAAAGTGTTGCTTGGAAAAAGACAAGGTTTTCTCAAAACATACATAAAATGAAATATAATGAGCTGAAAGTGAAGACAATATTCTCTATTTCAATAATTCTAGTTTGGATGAAATCATATAATTCAAAGAAAAGAAGAAAAAAAAAATATATATATGATATACTTATCATATATATAAATATATATATACATGTATATATATATGAGGTATCTAAGTACTTTTATCCACGTACTGTGCATATTTTCCATATATTAGGCCCATTACATTACATTGTAACCATAGGTGTCCTATATTTATTCGTTTCATCAAGCTACGATAAGCAATTTTATCATCGCGTTCAAGATTAACATAGATCTAGAAGAAATGTTTGTCTATAATGATACTATTACAATATAACACAATTAATGTGACAAAAATTATATTCATTTTTATTGTCGGAACAGGTTTTCTCTTTACATACCTGTATAGGGCCTATCTTGGATGAAATTTGCACGAATTCGTTTCGTATCACCAAAGGAATGTTCCGCTTTTTCTCAGTCAGAAAATTGCAGGTACCGCAATTAACAAGCGTTCGGAAGACAACGACCACGGACGAGTGAGGAAGATCTGTCGACTCGGGATAAATAAATTAACCTTGCTTATGCGTATCTAATGTGATTGATATTGGTAAGTGAGCATGCATTTGTGTAACTTAGTAATTTTATAGACGGTAATTGGCGAGTATACATTAATTTGTCCCCAATATACTGTCAAATGCAATGAATGTCTTTGGCGTACTCGGAAAAGTTTTCGGCACATGGCCGCCTCGCGCCATCTGGTTGGTAGTTTTGTGTCCATGTAGGAGCCAAAATCTTCACTGATTCGGCCGCATAATATGAATTAATCGTATTTACCATAACATGAAATTATGGTACCAATCCAGCTTATTCGGCAGCAATACCAACACAAATTTTAATTGTTTTTATGCTACAAGACGTTTCGGACACAATAACCGAAACGTCTTGTGGACACAATATCGAAAATCTAATTTTATACAGAAAATGAGACAACCCATCTCGTCGTTTTTAACGCTTTATGAAGAGTAAGTTAAATATGTTTTAATCCATAGCATTTAGCATGCCATGAAAATTCTTGCAGTGCCTACAGTTACAGGTTATTTTTATGGCATTGATATTTACAATTTATTTGTAATTGAAAAATACACTTATTAGTTACATGTAATAGTAAAATTTGCAAATCATACAAATGTTTCATGACTTTTACAAAAATGAAAATATTGGTTGGCAGCCTTCTGTGTGCCAGAAGAAGAGAAGGGGGTATTTGTTTGAAGTTCAGAAGCAATATTGTAATACTAGGATAAAAATTGACTGCATATAAGACAGCAACAAGTGCTGTAGAAGAACAGGGAAAATACACATATGATTCCTGTCGAGTGCCCCGACCAGGAATAGAACCCGGATCTCCAGTGTGGAAATCTAGGGCTCTACTGACTGAGCCAAAGAAGCATGCTCCATCAGCTGAGTGACAGCGGAGACCATATTTAACACTATTTACAAACCACACCTACCCGCTCCTTTTACACGTTGAGATATTGTAAGAAAAAAATGACCTGCATGGGTGTGTCTCTTTTACAGTTAACTTGAAGAATAAAAAATGAACCTTTGCAATATGGTGATGCATCAATATACATACAATCAACTAGCTAACATGCATGGATGCAGGATTTGAAATGAGCTCTATTGAAACATTGCATTTTAATATGATCACCATTAATCCACTTACTCAGAGTAGGGGTGGCCCACAGGTTCAATGCCTCTGAGTATTAGCTAATGAGATCTAGAAATAAGTTATAACATTATGAAGCAAATATCTTCCAATCATATGTATTTGGACATGTTGATAGAAGGAGTATTTAAAATTATATTGATAGATAAATGTGTTTTATTTACTGTATTTCAGAAATATAATGTCGCAGTTTGGGGGAACAAAAAACCCACCCTGGGCTAGACCACAGTCTCAGTCAGGTAATTTGTAAACTATATTTGCAGTGTTCACCATGACCTGTTTTATGAAATTATGATGGTGGGCCGCCATGGTTAAATTATGCAGCGCCATCATAAACAATCGGTTGCGCCATCGTAAAACATCCCTTGGTGAACCCCCAGATTCTACCTGGACTGTCCTTCAATGTAAATGCTTGCTGGCAAATAGAACAATGGACTGTCGAGACCCACGCTCACCTGAGTGCCTATATCGTACATAGGTCAATGCACAGTACACACCACAGGAGATCAATTACTGTTAATTCATAAATTACGTACACATCCTAATTAGCAGGCCTAGAATGGTTGCGTATCTCGTGGGTTGTGGTTTCCATCAACTCACATCAATAAGATACTTTGTAGCGATGATAATATTTTTCTATTTTATTCAAACACAGAGCAATTTTTTTTCAGAAGCTATCAAAGATAGAAAGTGTAGACATTGTTCAATATTAATAGCATGTTGATGAAGAAAAATCACTAAACTTATCAGCTATTACAACTGAAATTAAAAGTTAACTGAATCTAACACAATCCATGATGAGGTGCAATGCAAGTGAGCGGTTACACCATAGAAGTTTATACGACTTGTGTCTGCCCAAACATAGGCCTACCGTTAGGTATGCACTTTGTGAAGGTTTAGCACACAATGGAAAAAATATTATCATGATCTCCATAAAATAATCAGGTAATGTTGTTGAAATGTCTATATATTCTGCTCCAGTCTAATTTCATTTTTAAACAAATTGAACTTATTTAGAAAATCTATCTTATTTCCTGGGTCATCTGCAGGCATTTGATGCTAAAATACAAATGTCCACATGTCATAATGAATTACAAGCATAAATTCCACAAAATTAACTATACAATCATATATTATATGCATATTACATTATATGGTTAAGTTTCATTAAAGTACAAGGCTATTTTGCAGCAATAATATATTAAAATTTTTTTACATCATTGAAATATGTACATGATTTAAGAAATACAAGATGTAGAAGAGGCCACTCTTGATAAATGTTTAATGACCACAGACTTTTCATTTTATGCCAATCATAATGTCAATGTGATCACTTTATAGTAAAGCTTTGCTGGACCGATAATAGTTAGCAATTGTTGGAATTTTGTCATAATAACTAATGATATAAGAAATAAATTCAACCTTTATTAAGTAATGTTGGTTGCAAAGGAAAAAAAATCACTTTGATATCATTTTATTGTGTAATTTTAAATACCCTTTAGGGAAAAAGCTTGTGCGTGAATTCTTCGTGACTTTCCTCCATCATAACATTTTCACCTGTGGTGATCCCTGAAAATTTTGGTTTGTGAGTCTGATAGATAGTATACAATGAATCCTAATAGGATGATAAACATGTTTAATCAACTCCTTTAACTTAAATATATTTTGATCTTGCTTATTTATAACAAGTTTTTTTACTATGATTGAATTTATGTGCATTAATATTGTATATATAGAGAGAGGATTCAAATATTGTGCATATATATCAATTAAATTATTTCTTCTGTCAAATTCAAAATAATCTGAAACACAGGACAGCTCTTACATTCAATTTTGATGCATTTTCATGTTCTGATTAATTCTCTGGGTTTTTTTTTCCGCAGAATTTATTAATGTTTCATCAACAAACACCATTGCTGCGGCCAACTCTATCAACCAGAGCCAAGTGGCCAACAACACAATGCTTCCTCAGTCAGTGGTGGCCAACCCTACCATATATAGTCTGAATAACTCCACACCTAACCTAGGCACCTCTCAGTACACTGCTGCTCCACAGTACTCCGCCCAGCAGCTGGTCGGTCTCCAGGCACAGGTACCATAGTCAAATGAAGTCGAGTAATAGGCCTAGCCATGTAGGCAGTAAATCAATAATAAAATAAAGCTATCCAACAGGTTAAGTTAAACATGGCAATCGAGTAAATAATATGTAGATAATTTGATCAGCTAGAATCATGACAGTTAGGCAACTCTCAAGGTCAAAGGTATGACAAGAGATGAGACAGCCAACATGTTCTTAAGATAACTCTTAACAAATTCTTTTGGCTACCAATATGTATAGGCTAAACAGAGAGGAAAGCTAGAACAGAATTACAAAGTTGGACATGGATAGTGCAAAAAGCACAAGGCCTTGGTTGAGGACATTTGTCCCTGAAAAGAGTCAGATTAATACAACCGCAAGGGGATTAAGGTTTTATACAGATAAAGCAGACATGAGCAAGCCTATGCATATCTTTATACTGCCTATCAAAAAGAATAGGGTGTCAAAGTCATGATATAATGCTCAATAACATAGGCAGGTAGATTAGTTGTTCTGATTAAAAGGGACAATCCTCTGTTATCTAACAGCAAGCAGCAGCTCAGGCAGCCATGCAGCAGCCGTCTATTTCTTCACCAGCATCCACAGGACCTGTGATCCCTCAGCCTGGCATAGCCATACCCACGTCCCTGGCTACTACACCTAATGTTAGTTACCCAGCCCCCCGGGCAGCCCAGCCCCAGGGGCCCAAGCAGCGAGTCTTTACTGGCACCATTACCAAGCTTCATGATAACTTTGGATTTGTGGACGAGGATGTCTTCTTCCAGACGAGGTTTATATCCTGAGAAAATTCTAATTTTGTGAAATGAGGGTCATGTATTATAGTGGTATGCATGCTCCGTCCTATGCTGTACCATCACAAAGTAGGATCATTTGTGCCTTACAGACATTTCTGGTTTAACTAGGAAGAATGATAATTTGTCACTTTTGTATTATTTAGTAAAGAGTTCTTTAAAAACTTAATTATTAGTCTTAGGGCTTAGTTTAATTTGTTATGAAGAGATGTTTGAATTTCTATTCTTTCTCCTCTTCTTTAGAAAAACAACAACACAGTTTTTTCTGTTTAAAAATAATTAAGTATGATATCTCATCATTTAACCTCAAAATAATATATATTTAATGTATGTCAGGTTTATGTTGTATATTAGACTGACTTCATCAAAAGCTTCATATTAATTTAGAATGTTACATGTTTTACAGTTGTGTAAAAGGGGCCCAGCCTAAGGTTGGAGATAGAGTGTTGGTGGAGGCAACTTTTAATGCTAACATGCCCTTCAAGTGGAATGCTGTCAGGATACAAGTACTTCCTAACCAGGTATAGTGCATCACACATATCTAACAGACTATAGTTAAAGTGAACAGTCGGGCAAGGATGGCTAAAGTCGGTAAAAATGGTGTGAATGTATCCAGTATAATTTCTTATGAAATGGAAAAATAAAATCTCTTGCCAAAATCTGTCTGCGTACGAAGAAATTAATTTAAAGTATAGGAATCCTAATACGTCCTCCCGGCTGACTATGTCCGTGGTTACATTTACACGCAACCTCGCTTTCAATACTTTCAACTTTCCTTTACTTTAATGGTCAGAACTGGGAAACTAAGCAGAACTTGGCCGTCGTATTAATATGTGAGAACTTTTGGAAGGCCAATGAACGCATTTAGACTGGTTTTTTTTGCCCGACTATTCACTTTAACAATGAAAATTCTCTATCCATAAGTAAAATATACTTGTCAGTTTGTTTGAACAAGACGGTGATTGATTTTGTCTAACAATGTCTTAAGTTGATTGTATGTAATAAAAATGAGAAAATGAGAAATGCTTTTATAAACTGTCTTCTTAATTTGAAGGGTCCACAACAGGCAGGGATGGGAGGTGGTTTTAACAAAGCCTCTGGGCCCATATCTATGGCTAACTCTATGATGCAGTCGATGGGCAGCAACATGCCCCCGTCAGGACCTATGAATCACGGTGGGAATATGAACCAGCCTCTACAGTCTCTTATGCAGACTCACCAGCCACCTCCAGGTGTGTATAAACAATGGGTATTATATAACCAAACAATAGGTAAATCTATAGGTACGCAGGTGTATTGTGGGAAGATGATCCTTATTCAATTCAGATTGATGCTTACACACAGATCATATTTCATATTGCCATTTGAGTGATGATAAAAAGAATTTTATCATTACTATCATTATAAGGCTGTTGTAATAAAAAAGATTACATTCATTTGTTACAAGATTGCATTGAATGGTTGTTTCCAGCGCCGTTACAACAAGTGTTCCTGTTAACATTCATTCACTCGATAGACACGTTGGCTGATAGCTGATGTAGTAGGTTGGTAACTGATGCAGTAGGGCAGACAAGATCGTCGATAGCATTGAGAAGTAGGCAGAGCCTGCAGATCTTTGATGTTCGAACCTGACTCTGTTGTACAATGTGTTTGATCACGTCGTGTATTATTTAATTGTTTACAATGTATACATTCAATCACTGTATTCAAAATTTGTTATTGTTTTGTTTCACTTATTAAGCGAATGTTTTGAGGATGTTTTGTTCATAAATTATTGGCCATTTCTCTCGACTTCAGGGAGTATTCAAACTGTAGTGTATATCTCATTTATAAATCCATCTATCAATGTTCCAATGGATCAAATTTTGTTAATGTGTTGGGTTTAGATCTATTGCATCCATTGTAATGTTACATGTAATGTCACAGCCAAATCTAGCTACTGTTGTACCTTCTGACGGACTTTTCCGCTGCAAGGTCCGTTTGGTGTGGAAAACAAATCGGGTAGGGCTGACAATAGATTATGTCATATCAGAATAAATTCCGATCAAATACAGTTTTGATACATACCTGGATGTTAGTAAGGGATGTTATTCTAGTTGTGGACGTCGAGTTTGAATGCAATGCCTACATATTTATAATTTAATATGATTCATATTTGCGCGACCCTCACAGGTAATGTTCTCGGAGGTTGGCGCATGCGCATCGGTAGTATACAAAATGTAGGTTGATTTTAGCCGAGAAATTGTCAACACTAGATTCAAATGCATCTTAATAAAATTAAGAAGAAAAAGTTTTCAAAATCTACGCCTACAGCTGGAATAGCTTTCCCTACTAACATCCAGTTGCACATGTTTGTGCCAAAGCCGTCTTTTATCAGAATATATTTTGACTAGACACGATTGTCGGTCGTACCTTGTACCCTATTTGGTTTCCCACACCTTGCGGTAAAGTTATAATTAGTCAGAAGCAGGTGATATCTTTTCGGTACATCTTCTGACTGACTTTTCCGCTTCAACAGTAGCTCTTTCCACAGGTACCTCACTGAGTAGCGCTGATTCAGAGTCTATACATGAGGTGATTAAAATGTACTTGTGTAATCTTAAGATTAAGAAGGTTACGATGCCGATCATCTTATATATATATACTGTCTGCTGGTACATAGTCCGCTAAATGTGCCTGTATTATAACGTTTTTGTTTTGTTTTTTTGCCTAATGTATATTAGGCAAAAACAATTAAAATTTAAAAAAGCCTTATATTATAGGCAGGTTTAGCAGACAAACTGATACAGTACACGTTTCTGATCTTGGTAATCGCCAAGACAGACAGACATTTTCCGACTGTTTAGCTCCGTCCAACATTGAAGCGACAGCCAATGAGAGCTGCTCTTACCCAGCTTATTGAATGTCATTGGCAAACTGACAAGCTACCATGCAAACTGACTACCTACCAATCAATGGAACCACCTAATAGACTGGCCGTCACATGTGAGCTTATTGTAACGGCGCTGTAAAAGCCAAAAGCTTAAACTTACATATGATATGAATGGCATGATTCTTGCCATTATGTTGCCTGACAAAATAGTTATGACAGATTTAGATATCATGAAAATTGCTTGATATAGATATGTTGATTTTTTAAAGCAAATAGCTGTTATTAAAGACATTTTTTCCACACTGTAGGCCTAATGTCAGCTTCTGGAATGAGAGGTCCTATTTCATCAGCTCGTAGGAATGAACCGGCTCGGTTTGAGAGGAACCGTGAAAGGAAAAGGGAGATGATGCAAGAGAAGAGAGAGAGACAGGAACGTTTACAGGTTGCTAGGAAACGATCACGTTCTAGGTCTCCTGTTCCCAAACGCAGTGACTCTACACATCAACGAAGCCCTGCTAGAAGGAGGCCCCGTATAGTACCAAGATATGTTGTTCAGGTCCCAAAGATCTCTTGTGACTTGTAAGTCAGCTCCAACAGTTTAATTATGGAGTACCTATATATAGGTTATAACTTTTAATGACAGTTATTTTGAAGAGTCTGTATAATTTGAAAGCATTTAGTTGGTCATGAATAAACTTACTACTTCATATTCAACTACAATCAACTACAATATTCAGCTACATAATTAGGGTCTGTGATGGCTAACACTAATCACCATATTTTGTTTGTCATTAACTTTGATATGTTTCAAAAAACGAATCTTACTTTTCAGGAAATTTGCCAATGTTATGTCATTGAAGGCACGTTATACAAACATGTACATCCCTAGTGACTTTTTCAATGCCAACTTTGCATGGACAGATGCATTTCCCATCGTTCGACCATTCCAGCTTGGAAATCACTGTTCTTTCCACCTATTCCATAAAGATGTAGAGAGTGTAGAACCCAACACCGCAGTCCTTGACCCACCAGACAGCGATCACGCCTACAATGCCAAGGTCAGTAGTCGAAGAATTCTCCTTGTTATTGTTGACATTCATGGGGTTTTGATTTTCTAAATTTTTCGATTCCCCCAAATTCACAAAAGTTTAATACCTTTTGAAATTCTGCATATATCATGGATAAATTTGTCACACCATGTCACATAAATAACACTTTCAAAGGTGTAAATGAGTAAATCACAATTATTTCCGTGTTACAATTAGTTCCTTGTTAATAAAAGATATAGTGAGTTTGAGTTTCATTTAGTGCTTGTTTTCCTGCTTGTCTTGACCTCTAGTCTGTCAACATATAAAATTAATTTAAAATGAAGTAAATAACAATTGAACATCTGACAGTATTTAGGAAGTAAGTTTAGTTACTGTTATACCAATTTACCAGGTGACCCCCAAACATATTTTGGTCCAATCTCACCTGTCTTTGTGGAACACGTTACCACTTTGCCACATGACCACCAACAGTTTGTTTTCTTCTTCAGGTGATGCTTCTGTCCTGTCCCAGTCTTGACGAGCTGTACCACAAATCTTGCGCCCTGGCTGAGGACTCCCAAGATGCCCAAGAAGGATTTGTGCACCCAACCAGACTATTAAATTTCCTTGTAGGTCTGAAAGGAAAAAATGAGACGATGGCCATCGGAGGACCTTGGTCCCCCTCACTGGATGGTCCAAACCCTGGGGAGGATCCGGGTGTGTTGATTAAGACAGCAATTCGTACTACGAAGGCTTTGACAGGGATTGACTTAGCTGCTTGTACACAATGGTAAGAATTACAGAGAGGGACAAGGCTGCTGGGCCCTCTCATATATAGGTCAATGTTGATAACATACATAAAATAACTTCCGAAGTCCATTATTGATGTATTGTATGAATTGACTTAAATGATAATGTGTTATGATTTCAAGAAAATCAAGGTATGGAAATTTTAAAATCTATTATTAGCAGAAATTCACCCATAATGACTGATATTTCTAATGAATTTCCACTCACTACTTTGTTTTCATGAATTTTTCAGAATTTCACAGTGATACAGATATGATAATAATAAAACAACTGAATTCAAAATTACAATATAAATACAGTACTTCTACTTACATTTATACTATGTACTTATATGACATAGTTTCATGGTCTTGGTCACAAATTAAGATACATTGGAGAAGTAGAATTTTAATTGTTGTTAATAATGTGTAACATCATGAAAGTTTTATGTTTTAATACAAACCAAATAATACTACAAAAAATTAAATATATAGACTAAATATCTACATCTCTGCCAGATATTACTGATATCACTCATCCATGACTGAAGGGTTGTAGTTTAAGCATATGACATCAGAGCTACATGTGATTAATTCCTTACTTTCACAGATAACCATTACACTACCACTGTTAGGGTATGTTTGATGGTAGACTGTTTCTTTATGTTTGAGATATCTTTCTGATAATTAGATCCCTTTTCTACCGAGACATCTTGTGTATTTTACTGTACCCCTTTTATAGCTTGTGAGATGCTTGCCATATTTCAACATCTTGATAACAATTTTCACAGAATATCTGCATGTCAAATAATTTGCGAACAGTTCTGTATAGAATGCATAAAATTGCAAAATTAGCGGGATTTTAGTAGAGTCTTATACATACTAATTTACTTAAAATAATTCAGTCCATTTAAATCACTTGTACTTTGGTGTTGGTAAAATTGTATCAGATATAACAATGATGGTGTAAATAATTGGGAAAAAACCCATTTAGAATATATTGAACATGATGATAAGAATTGTGAAATGAAGAATGTAAAATGATTACTATGTTTAAACTTAAAATATAATATTTGAACTTGTAAAGAGAAAACAATCCTAACCTGGTAAGTATATTGTAGATAAGTAGGGACTGTACATGTGTAGGGCATTGGTTAATGAGTTTGTTTATAAGGATTGTAGTGATACCTTGATGTGTGTTTGTTGATGCATGTCATGGCCTATGGTTTGTTGTACAACTTTTGACAATGGTCTGTTTCCACCCCACCCCTTCTACAGGTATCGATTTGTCGAGATGCAGTACCTGCGGCCAGAGGAGACCCACAAGGGGAAACACGTGGCGGCCCGGGTAGAAACCACCGTCATTTTCTTTCCCGATGTGTGGAGCTGTACCCCAACCCGCCTCGAGTGGGCCACTTTGCAGGCATCCTACAAAAAACAACTTCAGAAGAAGTTGTCTACGGTTTGCAGTTCGGACAAGGACGACAACTCACAGGCACCCACCATTATATATATTTTTATTTATTTTTTTCTCAAGTTATAGGTGTAACATAATGTACAGTGCGGCCCTTGTGGTCTGCTACAGTACACACAGGCCTGAGATGTACCCATACAGCCATGGGACAACAGATACATTTAATCTCTAATAGCTCATGGTCACTGTAGTAACCCACAGGTAGGAGCAGTCTGCAGATGACCTTTGACCCCGCCGACCCTGTAACCCATTACCTTGCTGGCCCTGTAACAGTCAGATCATCTTATCTGTCCAATAAATAGTTTGTCTTTTTTGATTGTTGAATGTGATCAAAGTCACATGTTTCAAAATTGGATCAATTTTCTATAAATATTTTAAAGACCAATTGTTTTATCAGAGTATTGAATCAATATTGTAGTGAATATATCAATCGTCTTTCAGGATTCTGCTCAGAAAAAGAGTCATAATAATGCTGCAGCTCCTTACCATTGTGGAACATTTAAATATTTCAGTTGCCTTGTATCAATAAGAAGCAGATACCTAAATTTTCTGTTGATATGAAAATCACAGCTGACTGTCTTCACAACCAGTCAATCAAAGTTTTAAAATCAGGGAACTGATACAGGCATATGAGGTGAACGACTATGCTGTGATTTTCAGAAGGAAAACCCCAAACCATGTAGGAATGGTCTTGCAACTCCAACCAGTTCATAGCACAGGAGGATTTCTCATACTAATGCTAATTTCATGATTGTAGGAAGAAGAAAATTCAGAAGAAAATAGTGAACCAACCCATTTTTCTGAACTGGATCCTAAAACAATGAAGGTAAATATTATCTATAAGATTCTCATTTCTAGCTCTTAGATAGAACCTTTGGACCTTTGGGTTACCGTCTACAAATCATAGTAGTTAGGTACTGAGTAGAATTCTTCAACTTCCCAAACCTAAAAAAATCTTTCAAGACTCTGAATGTTAATGTAATAGTAAATAAGAATAAACGAAAATGCTGTTTTGTGGCTCTTTACAATGGTGTTTCATGTGAGTTATTTTGCTATAGATTGTTGACCTGAGGAAGGAACTTGAAAGTCGCACTCTCAGTTCTAAAGGACTCAAATCTCAATTGATCGCTCGTCTCACCAAGGCCATCAAGTCTGAGCAAGAGAAGGAGGAGACACAAGAGCACATGGAAGTGGTGAGTTAAAGAATAGAGAGGGGCGGGGGTGGGTGTGGTTTATATAGAATAGAGAGGGGCGGGGGAGAGTGTGGTTTATATAGAATAGAGAGGGGAGGGGTGAGTGTGGTTTATATAGAATAGAGAGGGGCGGGGGTGAGTGTGGTTTATATAGAATAGAGAGGGGCGGGGGTGGGTGTGGTTTTATATAGAATAGAGAGGGGCGGGGGTGAGTGTGGTTTAGATAGAATAGAGAGGGGCGGGGGTTAGTGTGGTTTAGATAGAATAGAGAGGGGCGGAGTGAGTGCGGTTCAGATAGAATAGATAGGGGCGGGGTGAGTGTGGTTTAGATAGAATAGAGAGGGGCGGGGGTGAGAGTGGTTTAGATAGAATAGAGAGGGACAGTGCAGTGATTTACAGGACTCGCCTAGACAAGTCCTGGACTCATGGTTTTTCTGTGGGACAATACTCACCAAATTTTGAGAACCCGCTATATATCTTTGTTTTTTGACTCATCAATATTTGAAATTTAGTCCCCTGGATTTGTCTTAAAAAATCCTACTTAAATTGCTGCAGTGGTGGGTGTGGTTTTTATAGAAAAAAAGGGGGCAGAACTCTATTGAATGCTTAGGATGATTGTATTTTATGAAAGTAGAGACTAAGATGTTTTGAGAATAGAATAGAATTCATTCAGATAAACTACAATTTGTATTTTCTGGTTCCTACAGTCTGTAGGATATCAGCATTCTGCTGTATATAAGGGAAAGTAAAGAATGGATTTTAATTCAATCTTTCCTGGTACTGAAAAATCTAAATACTAATACATTTTACTTTGACTGCTCTGTTTAAAATTACGTTGATGGTGATTTGAATGTTTAGGAAGAAGAGGTACCAGAGGACCCGAAAAAATCACAGGAACCCGAAGAGAAAACGGATGAGAAGAAAAAAGAGGTAACAGGCAGACATATCTTGCTTCAGATATATCATATTTAATAGGGCTGCCGCGATACGACAGAAGCGTACCACGATATATTGTGATACACAACAACTGTATTGTAATATATATTGCAATATTTTGACCTTATCATATGTGGTGTTTATTTTGTATATATTCCATAATAAAAACACCCTTTACATTATACAAACATACAGTGCTATGTTATGTAGTTTTACATCGATTTTAACCATGTTGTTGAGTAACAAAAATGTTCAAATGTGAGGTTTTTATAAAAATTACGAGTCTGTGAAAAAGCTAGGCTACAGACGATCGTAACCTAATAATGCAATATCTAAACATGATAGTGTCTGCAAATATTTACACTTTTGAACCTAAATAATGAACAAATTTACGTACAATTGTCCTGGCAAAATACGTTTACGATCGTGATTAAACTTCAAAGGGCTGATCTGCTTGCAGTGTTGTTTTGACACGTGTAGGAATTCGAAAATGGCGGCGGACGATGAAGCCTGAAATAGCTGGCAAAATCCCTGCAGTCATTTCTTTAAATTATTACTTTAAAATAATTTGAATATATGTTAGACTACATTTAGATTAATGAATACAGATCGTAATACTGTAAATGTCGACTAAGACACATTGCGCACGGCTTTGAAAATCCTAAAATACTAAAAGTTTTGTTTAAAAATATGATAAAAAGTAACTATAAACTGACTCATTTGTATGTCATAAACTAAAATCCAAAATTTCTTACGAAAAAATTATCCAGAATACGTAATTTTGTGACTCTGAAAAAGGACGAAATTCAAGATCTTGGACGTACTGTACGTTATGGCTGCCGTGCGCTTGGGGTGATCTACGAAAGCAAACTTTAATTTGGTAATAATCACACATCTTAAAGCTGACAATGCAAGTTAAAAACATGCATTTGAAATTTAAAAAAAATATATATTAGCGAAATATTTTTTCAAAAATTGTTTCTGAGACATCCCCTAGTTATGACATCGTGGTATCTAAGGAAGTGGCAGCCATTTTTCTTTTGCTCTGCTTAGTAACCTTCACTGGCCAACCCCCTATATAAAGCACGGGACACTTGACACACGTGTGTCATTCTAAACATGTCTTGTCTCAGATACACATGCCCCGATATTGCAAATAACAATGTCAAATTGAAAATAAACACTGCACTCACCTGACAATATTTCATTGATGTAATAGATGAATGTGTTGTCAGCTATATCCCAACATATGTCCAATAGGAACTAATAAAACACTTCAATATACACCAAGTTTTACACGTACATGTACATCGACACGTGTGTGTCCTTGATAGTTGTCGCTCGTTCGGGTCAGGTACGTAGTCACGTGTACATGGTCAGTTGAGTGCATCGAGTATGATGATATACGTGGAGATATGTGGACGGATTATTGTTTGGATTTCTATTCACTTGCGTTGGAATTTTATTTTGAGAAACATCTAAACGACAGCTTAGAGGAGTTGACTTGTTTTCTTGCTAAAAAAAAGTCCCATATAGTTTTACAGGTGAGGGATTCGTTTACCTATTTGTAGGTGATATATAGTGTGGACTGCCAGCTAGGTGTATGGGTACATGAATAAGCGCACGTGTGTCGATTCACGCACTTTATATAGGGGTCGGTGAGTCGTCGGAATGTAAAACAAAAATGGCTGTCCTCAACCGCAGAATGTCTCATAAACGATTCTTGAACAACGAGTATACTTGTTTAAAAAAAAATCATTTTAATAATTTTTAACTTGCATTGTCAGCTTTAAGGTGTTTTACAAAATAAGACTAAGAAAACAGTAATCGCTTATTAAAATTTCAGTACGATATTTGCATAACTTGGAATTTATTTTGTAATTTCAAGCTGATATTTGCAATATTCTGTCAATGTTTATACATAATGGCGACCATGTTTTTCTCATGGCGGTCAAAAATGGAGTATAAATATCATAAAATATATGAATACCATATGTTTATATCTATATATTATTGTTACATATTTGTATTTACACCTTTTGAAATTAGATAAAGCAACAATTGTCTGATTGCCAAACTATTTATTATAATAAAATGTAAACAAACATCGAAGCGGCTGTGTTCCCACCATGTTAATGTGTACAGATATACGGAGTGTACCTTTGTTTGACGTCATCGCCATCTTTTCTGAAATCTCATATTAAATGCCTCATTATTTGTTTGGCAATTTTGGAGCATCCTGGGCACTAATTTGGTCAAATACGGTATATATATTGATTTACATATATAACAGTGTTTGTATATGATGTGTTGTAATTTTGAAGGAGGAAGAGGAGAAAAAAAAGGAAAGGGAGAAAGTGTCATTGGAGAGGAAATATGTGTTGCCAGACGATCCTGCTGTCATCGTACACCCAAATCCCACGGCAAAGAGTGGAAAGTTTGACTGTGCCGTGATGTCCCTGAGTGTACTCCTAGACTATAGACCAGAAGATAACAAAGAACACTCGTTTGAGGTATATCATAGGCCTTGGTATTAGTGTGAACATCAAAGTAAGGCAAAAGAAATAAAAATAGTTGTAGTTGACAAAGGTAACTGTTGTAGAGAAAGGGCATTTCCAAGATAAAAAAAATGAAATTATAAATTAATTCTTCAAAAAAAAAAAAAAAAAAAAATGTCACCCCCTAGACATCATGAAACTACAATGTGTTACCCATATAGGATATAAGTCTTGTCCTGTCACAACCCCTCCCATTTCAATATCATAGGGAAGGGGGGAATTATGTTTTATAGACATTCCTATTTTATTAAAAAATGGCTTTAACTTAGTACATCCTTTTCAATTTGATGAAGACATATTTTCTAACAACTGTGTTCATTTAACTTTTGAATTGCACTATTCTTTCTTTACTTGAAGAGACATCAGGATAAATGAATATTGTATAAGAGGAGCTATTGATGACATTGCAACTACTATTTGTAGAATATAAAGTTGTCTTGTTCATTTTCTGCCTTGGCAATATGGCTATACATATACTTGATCACAGATAAGTAAGATTCTGTTATGAACTTGTATTTAAATGTGATACTTCTATTTTAGGTGTCCATTTTTGCTGAATTGTTCAATGAGATGCTGATGCGTGATTTTGGGTTTGAGATTTACAAAGTTCTAGTGAAGGCTCCAGAGAAAAAAGAAGAGGAAAAGAAAGAAAAGAAAAAAGAAGAAGAGAAAAAAGATAAGGACAAGAAATCAGATGAGAAGTCGTCAAAGGTATTCACATACATTCTGACGTGCTACTCTAATTTTAGCAATGTTTGTTTTATGAACATAACTGTACATGTTCATTTAAATTGCTGTTGTTTGTTTCAATGTTAAACTTACCGATCAACCATTTACTCAATCGGAAGATTTTCCAAGTAACCACTCAGCAAATCCTGACCTGTTTGACAATATTGGTATATATTTAATTATATACAATAATTTAATCTATGACTAGGTAAAGAGATTATATTGAGGTTAAGTGTTTATGCATCATAAAAACACTTTTGATAGCTCATGTAGCATTCACTCTTTGGTATTAGATATGATTTAATTTCAAAATATTTCATTTGCAATCAACATATCATTGATAATTACAGTAAGTTATTCATGTACAGAAAGTAGTTCAGTTATCTACATCTTAGGAGATAGTGTTTTGATAAACTGTGAAATTCTGAGGAGATAGTAGACAAACTTTTGATAAGCTGAATTATTCTGAGGAGACCGAAAGCCTTTTGATATCTGTAATATTCTGAGGAGATAGCCTTTTGATAACTGTAATACTTTGAGGGATAGCCTTTTGATAACTGTATTACTTTGAGGGATAGCCTTTTGATAACTGTAATACTTTGAGGAGATAGATATCCTTTTGATATTTGTAATACTTTGAGGGATAGCCTTTTGATAACTGTATTACTTTGAGGGGTAGCCTTTTGATAACTGTATTACTTTGAGGGATAGCCTTTTGATAACTGTAATACTTTGAGGGATAGCCTTTTGATAAACTGTATTATTTTGAGGAGATAGCCTTTTGATAACTGTAATATTCTGAGGAGATAGCCTTTTGATAACGGTAATACTTTGAGGAGATAGCCTTTTGATAACTGTAATACTTTGAGGGATAGCCTTTTGATAACTGTATTACTTTGAGGGATAGCCTTTTGATAACTGTATTACTTTGAGGGATAGCCTTTTGATAAACTGTATTATTTTGAGGAGATAGCCTTTTGATAACTGTAATATTCTGAGGAGATAGCCTTTTGAAAACTGAGCCTTTTGATAACTGTAATATTCTGAGGAGATAGCCTTTTGATAACTGTAATATTCTGAGGAATAGCCTTTTGATAACATTTGTGTTGTTATAGGATGGTAGCAGCAGCAGCAAGAAGAAAAAGACAGAAGAAAAGGATCGCAAGGACAGTGATAAAAAGGTATGAAATCCTCTTATTGTTTGACGTTATGTAATGTTTAAAGGGAGACAACCCGTACTAGTTGGATTATATTACAATGAACTTTATTTTGATATGTACACAACTGTATCAGTGAAAATTACCGTAAAAACTTGTGTAATTTGCGCACTTTTTCTGTGCAAAAATAAAATTTGAAGTTGGGGGTGCGCAAATTATATTGATAGAGGAGATTTAAAAATTTTACGGGGGAAAAAATCTGTCCATTCTGAGGGGCTGACGATTTATGAATGTTGAGGTACCGCTCTGTGTATGGTAGCCATTTTATATGATACAAGGTATTAAAGATTGTAAAAACAATGCCTCACCTATTAAAGTGGATTATCTAAGGCTAATTAAAGTGTTAAGTTATGATCACATTGTCTTGTTTCTATTTGCCCTGAGAATTCAATGGCGACTGACTGAGAGCATGGCTTCTACTGACAGCAAGAGATGTATACCCTGTGCACCTCGTAGTATAATGGGACAGCCACAATCAGTGACTTTGGCCGGGTCAATCTAGTTTACCTGTATTTTTTTAGGGGAGAGAGGCTGTAGAGAAAGTCTGTAGAGAGTGTGTGTGTGTATACACAAACATACGTATACCCCAGCTGCAGGCCGTGTGCAAAAAGTCAAAACACACGTGGGATTTATAAGATGCCTAAACTGACCTATATTTAGGACTTTTAATAAGTGGTTTGCAATTTTATTACTGCAGAATTAACAAGCTACAAGGTTAGTGACATATTCAACCGTATTGATAAATATAATTAGCCATCAGCTTTGCACATGATACCTTACGTAGGGCCCAGCTGAAGGCCGTGTGCAAAAAGTCAAAACACACGTGGGATTTATAAGATGTCTAAACTGACCTATATTTAGGACTTTTATATAATTTTATTACTGCTGAATTAACAAGCTACAAGGTTAGTGACATATTCAACCGTATTTATAAATATTATTAGCCATCAGCTTGGATCTGGTACCGTACAGGTAGTGAGTTTACTCGCAATGTGATTGTTGCAAGCTAACATACGTATCCGCTAGCCGATTGCTGTTGATTGTTAATGATCTCAAACACACTAATTACTTATTGTGACAATTTTAAACAAATAGATCCAATCTTTTTAAATGTTCCTGATTACTATTCATGTGTAATATCTCAAAGCATTGACATGTGCACGGAGTACGGCGGACCGGACCGCCGATGTTTTAGACATCTGCAAGATATATTATTTTAGTTTCAGGTTAAGGTGGCCAATAAAAGAAAACAAACACGATGCGGTTTTAATATGTTATTTCTTCTTAATACAACACTTCTTTGTGTCAAGCATTTCAGGGGAATATTTTGCATTGAAATTGTCACCTTCATACATCGATTTTGGGACTCCCTGGACATCGTTTTTTCCCCAAAATTTTTGATGCGCAAAATATACTGATAGTAGATTTTTCAGCATTTTCAGCCCTAAAAAGTACCTGTGCAAATTACACTGGTGCGCAAATTATATAAGTTTTTACGGTATCCACATTACAATAGCCAAATGTTTATTGTTTTAATGGATCTGTTAGAATGTTTAAGTTCTGTTTGATATATTAAGTATTCATAGAGCTATGAATATTATAAAACCTCAATATTTATCAACCAAAATGGTTTTAATATTATTTACAGGACAAAGACAGGAAAAAGGATGAAGACAAGAAAAGTGATAGTGACAAGAAAGAAGAAAAAGCAGATGATAATGATGGAGAAGATGAAGGAGATGACAAAGGTAAATATTTCTTATTGGTGTCCATTACCGCCGCTCCACTTATGTAAGTCTAGTAATTATTATCTACATACTCTGACTCATTAAGTTTAAGTAGTCGCTGGATTGATCTATTAAAGGTTTATTAAGATCCATGATGTGTATTTGTTTGTGATTCATAGTATTCTGAAATCGCATTTCAGATTCAATTAAAATTGTTGATTTCACAACAATTTCAAGCCTAATACTAAATTCCAATTTGAATTACAGAATCAGGATCTAAAGTTCTTTATTTACTTATAATATTTACATGTGGATTAGTTGTCTGTTTAGAAATTTTATCATGGCATAAAGTAATGGGTTTGAATATTTTATCCTACAGGAAAGAAGGACAAGAAGAAAGAGAAAAAGAAGCTCTTTACTAAAGACAAGGATGTACTCCTATCATTTACCTACTTTGACCAGAACCACACTGGATATTTGTTGGATAAGGATGTGGAGGAAATCGTTCATACAATAGGCCTTCAGCTGTCTCGGGCTCAGGTAATTATCTGTTACTAAAAGCTCCTTTGATTTTATTGGCGGCCTCCACTGGAGTTTTCGCAATACATTTTGACATGAGATTCTTGGAAATATACCGTAAAAACTTGTATAATTTGCGCACCAGTGTAATTTGCGCAGGTACTTTTTAGGGCTGAAAATGCTGAAAAAAATCTACTATCAGTATATTTTGCGCATCAAAAATTTTGGGAAAAAACCATGTCCAGGGAGTCCCAATATCGATGTATGAAGGTGACAATTTCAATGCAAAATATTCCCCTAAAATGCTTGACAACTTGCACAAAGAAGTGTTGTATTAAGAAAAAATAACATATTAAAACCGCATCGTGTTTGTTTTCTTTTATTGGCCACCTTAACCTGAAACAAAAATATCTTGCAGATGTCTAAAACATCGGCAGTCCGGTCCGCCGTACTCCGCACAATACTCCAGTGGCACTATGTCAATGTTATGAGATATTAAATCACATGCAATAGTAAATCCAGATATCATTTAAAAAAGATTGAATGAATTACTGATGTATGTTTTAAAATTGCTTCACAATAAGGTAATCTAGTGCGGATGTAGAGATTCATTTAACAATCAACAACAATATCGGCTAAATATTAAATAAAAAGGGAAGAGGTGTGGACCGGGTGGGGAAATAAACGGTTTTCGAGGTATGTTCTTTTATAAAGAGAGAGAAGGGGCTTAAAATTTTTTCTTGCAAAAGAAATTACCATATCACATTGCGAGTAAACTCACTACCTGTACGGTAACAGATCCAAGCTGATGGCTAATTAATATTTATTAAAATTACGGTTGAATATGTCACTAACCTTGTAAGCTTGTTAATTCGGCAGTAATAAAATTGCAAACCACTTACTAACAAGTCCTAAAATATACGTCAGTTTAGGCATCTTATAAATCCCACGTGTGTTTGACTTTTTGCACACGGCCTTCAGCTGGGCCCTACGTAAGGGTATCTCATGTGCATAAGCTAGCCTGGCTAATTATATTATCAATACGGTTGAATATGTCACTAACCTTGTAGCTTGTTAATTCATGCAGTATTAATAAAATTGTACAACCCACTT